>KZ508484.1:27124-46787 GCA_002844005.1 Limosa lapponica baueri | reverse complement strand
CAGCCGCCTGATGCACAGTTAAAGCACAGCTTATTCTATTCTATTCTTTGTAACACCTACAAAGACTGCAAGAATATTTCTAGGCCTCTATTTCTCTACCTTTTGGGAATAAAAGAAAGAAACTAAGTAATTATTTACCCAGCTAGCTGGTTTTTTAGAACTACTAGAGTCTAAATATTCACAGTAGAGGTCTTACATGACTCACAGGAATATCCACACTCTAGGAAATCTAGTTCAATATCTGGAACATGTCTGTGGACAGGAACTGAATACTCATCATGCCATACATTGATAGTAACAAGTTCCATAGTTCATCAAATCTCCTTCATAGATTTCATGATTACACTTAGGAACTATGCAGAACTGGGCATTAAGTTATTGTCTTTGCTTATATCTTAGCAGTCATTTCATTTCCACTCAAACAAATAAAAATGTTTGCATTGGACTAAATCTCCAAAGCAAACTGGATTTTGAAAAACATCTTCAATTCTACAAACTGAGTCAGAAGTACATACTGCCACATTCTGATGCCTTTAAACATGAAATAGAACATTCATTGGAAAAAAATTGAGCAGATTTTATAATTAACCAAGTGGTCAAATGTTAAAATCTGAATACACAATATTATCTGAACTGTTACAGAGAAAAAGAGGTCCACTGTAAATCTTCTCTTTTATGTAATTTACACACTCATTTTATAGTTGTATTCCTTTCTTCTACTTAAACTGTTGGGGTTTTTTATAATAAAGGAAATAATATCTGAAAGACAAACTTAGTATTAGAGGTTCCTAATACTTATTTTCGGTATAGAGAGAGTGAAATTTTCCACTCTATGAAACTGATGGTCAAATTTAGAATAACATTCTAGAAAAAGCCTTCATCGTTAGTCAGTTGCCCTGATGTAAACTCAGAGTAACCATGAAAGCCAGTTTTGTATTCATGCAATATTTTCACAGTTTGAAAATGAGAACAATATTTTGGAAATATTCAGGTTAATAAATGGCATACTTTAATTTCCTGAGAGTTGCTTGAAGTGCAAAGGAAAAAGAGGATATAGTAATTACACACAGACTCAAATTCACATACTGTTATGTTTTTAACTTCTGTGTTTAAATCTTGTGTTTTGACTCTCTAATCCCTATATTCCAAACACTGTACGTAAGATCAACAAATACATTTAATTATGAAGAATGAGCAAAGAAAGACCAATATGATGTTTCACTTAGCCACTAAGTGCAAACAGTTCATAAGCTATAAATATTGAGGAGTTCCGTAAAACAGTGAAGCCAGGTACAGAAAACAATTAATCCACACTAGCAAGTATAGCAATATTAATTAATTTTACTCACAGGAGCTCCAACATCACCTTGTGGCCCCTGGCTTCCAGTAACACCAGGAACACCTGGAGCACCAGGTATGCCCTACACGGAAAAAGAGAAAGAAAATACTTAGTGGTGATGATAATCAACATCCATGAATCCTGATGGGAGAAAAAGCGGTGTGACAGAGAGGGAGACAAAGCAGACAGTGCACAGACAGTTCTGCAAGTCAAAGACTGGAGATGCTGGGAGAGAAGACTCAGAAGTACATGTTGCAGGAAAAAGAGCACCAAAGGCACAGCTCCGAGAAAAGCACTTGAGAAAAACAGAGTTGTGTTGCTCGCTTTCCAAACCAGGCACAGATTGCTGAATGACAAGACTAGATCCTGTGATGTTACGACCGTGTTCGGGAGGGATGAGTCAGAACATTTTTTGTAAAAAGAGCAGGATTGCTTGGAGAACACTTGATACCATCAGCAGCTTCACCTAACTTCTTAATTCTATCAAGAAGGCATTAACTTTGACTAGTTGCCTGAGCTGAGAAGGGTAAGACTGATCCTGGAGGCAACACACATCTTGCTTTGGAGGCTGAATGCAGCCTCTACTGTCTTCCTCTGTGAGAGCATCTGAATACCTGCACTTTCCTCCAGCCTCCAGACCAAGCAGCACATGGCGGTTCACTTCAACTAACAATCCAAATTGGAATTTCTTACAAAAAGAAAGTCTTGTTTCAAACATTAAGAGCCCAAATTTCCTTTATAGTGCAGTTACTTGACTAAGAACAAGCTTTCAACCTATTGACTGAACAACTGTCTCCCCTTCCCTGGGGAGACATTTTTTTCTTGAGCTAAGTAAGAGTGGAAAGAAACAACACTGGAGAAGTAACTCTCTGCCAACTCCATGCACCATGAGAACTTTCCCTTCCAAGCAGAATCCTTGGCCTTGGCCTATTCACTGAAGCCTAGATAAGAGTGACCTACAATCCTCCTCAAATCCTGCTGACTTTTACAGTAACAAACTCCATCGGCAATACTCACCATTGGGCCAGGAGGTCCTTGTGGGCCTGTGGGTCCATCTTTGCCAGGAAGGCCCTATAAAAGAGAAATATATGTGATTTTATCAGCTTTTTATATGTACTTCATGAATCTGTTCCATTTCATCTAGAAGACTTTTTTTTTTTTTTTAATATTAGTAACTGGTGGTAGTGGTTTCTTAGAAGACAATTCCCGTATTTGCCCTGGGGAGGGTTTATTTCTGAAAAGGAGCTATAGCATCGCCAATATTTAAAAAAAAATAAATAAATTCAACTAGTCTCAGAATACTTTTGTAGTAAGAAGCAGCAATGCAAAACTCTTTGTACTGGCAATTTTCACCTCTGAGTGAATTTCACTTCTGGTGCTGCTGTGCTAAGTTAAATGAGAGCGTTTGCTGTCAGACTGCCACAAGATGGGTCACACTTCTACATCTGCTCTCACCAGTTGCAACTATTCACAGTCCCACTGATGAAGTGCGGAAAGATGGCAACAGAGAGGCCATCTCTCTGCCCAGCAACACTGTACATGTGCACTCGCTATCACCGAGGCCCTGACTCGGGAAGCAGCAGGAATGCTCATGTGGTTTACATTATGAACGTGCTTCAGAGCTTCCAGAAACGAGAGCCAAAAACTAAAGATAACTTGGAAACTGGAAAGCAAGCAAATAAAATAAATAAATAAATAAATAAAAGACTGACCAGATGTAGAAGAAAATACACTATTAATAAAGTGTTTTTGCAAATTAACCAATATGCACATTTTGTGTCCACATGCTATAAAGCACAGGTTTCTGAACAGCCTGGTGAGAAGTCAATTCTTTATCTACTCCACAGCCTCAAAAGGAGAAATACGATCTTATCTGTGGCTCAAGACCAGAATATGGAGGTGAGAGTAGAAGGAAAAAGAGGGTTTGAAAGCTTTTATGCTGACACACACAGAGTAAAGAACATTCTAGGCCTCAGTATCTCACAGAACTTCAGGAAAAAATTCACACCTTTTTCATTTTGCATTTTTCTCCCAAAGCTTTATTTATGACACAGTTTTAGTATGAATATAGCATGAACTACTAGTTTTACACTTTACATAATTTGGAAACTATGATTCAAACCTGCTATCACATGGCATTAAAAATCTGGTTGGGGAATATTATCTGCCATGTACCTGGAAAGGATTTTATAAAATTCCACCAGAAGGGTGTTTCGATGATAATCAACTCATATTATGTCATCTATGCATCCTTAGTCATGATAAGGAAATACTTTCCTATTTCAGTGTAGCCAGATGGCTCCTGAAGCTTCAAGGACAAAAGCAGCTCCCCTATAACAGTAAGAACTAAAGCAAACGTACCAGCTAAGTGGTATTGAAATAAGGATACAAGTAGTGTCTCTGTCACAGTAGTTTTAAGACATATACAAGGAAAAGATTGCAAGCCTAGCTCAATTAAATAAATTTGCAAAGGAAAGTGTCTTCAGTCTTCAAAACTGGTGTTTCTAGAGGAAAACAGAGAATGGTATAAGGAACCTTGAATTGTCTTAAAAATTATAAAATAGGGATTCTGATACTTTCTGGAAGATGCATTTAGTTGTGAACAATGTTTTGAAAAACTCAATGATAGCTATTCATACTTTTATAATAACGTGGAAGTCCCTAAAAGATGATGCAAACTAGACTTGTTTTTTTAACAGTAAAACCTTCAGGAAGATGACACCCCTGTCTCTAAATTGGAGAGACATGGATTTGATGGATGGACTGCTCGGTGGATAAGGGCTCTTTATCAGGGAGTGTAATGATAGGATGAGGGGTAACAATTTTAAATTGAAAGAGGGGAGATTTAGAGTAGATACTAGAAAGAAATTCTTTCCTGTGAGGGTGGTGAGACACCGAAACAGGTTGCCCAGAGAAGCTGTGGATGCCCCATCCCTGGATGTGTTCAAGGCCAGGCTGGATGGGGCTTTGAGCAACCTGGTCTAGTGGGAGGTGTCCCTGCCCACTGCAGGGGGGTTGGAACTTAATGGTCTTTTAAGGTCCATTCCAACCCAAACCATTCCATGATTCTCATATGTTCTATCTATTCTGCATTAATATATTTCAAAATTTGACCCTGACTTCAAAGATTTAAATGAAATGGGAATTGTATCCTATGTTTGAGGAGCAGCAAACTAGCTAAAAGGTTTTCAACATTTTCCTTTCCATAAAAGCTAGAGAAAAAATCTGTCTACATCATGCTGAATATGATTCTATGATAATTCTATTTACAAGTATGTTTTATTTTTTAAAGCAAATATTTAAAATCTGCATTTATTTTTGATCAGTCCTTAAAGCAGGATGAAGACTGGTAGTACCTGCTTAAGGGCTTAATTTAACTAGGATGAGGGAAATATAGAACTTCCCACTGACTTCTAGGATCTCGTGTGGATTCACACAAACGTCTAAAGAAAAATAATGCTGAATGTCCCTCTCTCCTCCCAACCCAGTCCAAGAGTAGAACTAACAGTATGATTAGAATTATATTTTCTTTGACTATATTTCACATTTTCTGTCTTCTGAGCAGTATTCTTGCTCTTGGCTGCTCAAGAATCATCTCCTGTCTATTCTCCAAGGATTCATTTCTCTTGGCATTGCATCTGTATCACTTGGCCACAAAAAATCACCTCCTACTGTATTTGTTAGATGCAAAAATTGCTATGTAGAAGTGAGGTCGAAAAGAGGTTTGGTTCAAGCAAGAGTATGGCAACATCTATTCTCTCATGCAGGTAAAAGACCAAAGATATTTTTTGTGCTGCCAACAGGGTTTGGATATGATGTTACTCAGACCATCCAATGGCCAGAACAGATATGATACTCATTCTAAACTTTTGAATAGTGAGCAGAGATTAGTAGGTACCAGGAAATTTGCAGGAAGACTGGGAATGTTTTTCTTCTGGCTCTTTCTCCCATTATTTTTGATCTGTGTAATGTGGAAGAGCAGTGTGAGAATTCACAAAGTTGTATTCTGAGACTGAAGCCTTAAAGATGTTATTAACTCTCCTATTTATTGAAGTCTCCTCTTTCCTTAACCATCTCCAGAATGACCTGGGAAATTACATAGTACAACAGCCCTTTCTCTCTGATGCAGTCATGTCCAGGATAGCTCTGTACAGAACTCTGTACAGAACCACTGAATCTCCTCCATGGACCTGCATGTCCAAGAGCAGGACAGGACAGATTTTGATGGGAATCATAGAATCACAGAATAGTTTGGGTTGAAGAGATCTTTAAAGGCAACCTCCTGCAATGAGCAGGGACGTCTTCCACTAGATCAGGTTGCTCAGTCCCATCCAATCTGACCTTGAGTGTTTCCAGGGAAACCACCTCTCCAGGCAACCTGTTCCAGTGTAGTGTTCCAGTTCCACTTCCTTCACGGTAAAAAAAAATTCTTTCTTATATCTAGCCCAAATTTACCCTCTTTTAGTTTAAAACCATTACCCCTTGTCCTATTGCAACAGGCCCTGCTAAAAAGTCTGCCTCCATCTTTCTTACGAGTGCCTGTTAAGTAAGGGACAATAAGGTCTCTCTGGAGCCTTCTCTTCTCCCAAACTCTCTCAGCCTGTCCTCACAGGAGAGGTGCTCCATCCCTTTGATCATTTTCGCAGCCCTCCTCTGGACCCGCTCTGACAGGTCCATGTCTTTCTTATGTTGGGGGCCCCAGAGCTGGATGCAGTACTCCAGGTGGGGTCTCACCAGAGCAGAGGGGCAGAATCACCTCCCTCAACCTGCTGGCCACACTTCTTTTGATGCAGCTCAGGATACAGTTGGCAAACCATATGTAGGGCAGTTTAGAATCAAGATGTATATTATTTTGGAAGATTAAACTTAAATCAGGATATATTTTGCTAATGGCATGAAAAACAGTTATGGAGACACAGTGTAGCTACGATGATTTTTTTTATAAGGGACTTTATTTGTCAGAATACTAATGGCATCACAGAATGTATGCACCACCTAAATCCCTATAAAAATCTCAAGTCTGCTGAAGTCAGTAACTGCTGCTGACCCCACTATAAACTTTTTAGCTTTTGGTAGCCTGGAGTTTGTTTGGGGTACTTGTGGAGAGGTGATTTTTCAAGTAGGACTAGATAATGGCAAAACCTTAACTGAAGCTACTGAACCCAGTCTTGAAAGACTTTAACGTACAGCCTTTAAAAAAACAAACACTGCAGCCTGGGGCCCATGACTGCCTCTTTTTGGTTTTTTCTTATCTTCTTTTTCTGATGAAAAATTCAAAACCAAATGAAGGTAAACCACTCTGACCACATCTCTCAAGATAAACCACTGTGACCATCACAGAAATATTACTAAACACTATCTCAGTATATTAATCTGAGGTGTACCTTGCAAAAGATTTTGCAACAGCATGACTACTTTAAATTAAAGCTAGCCCAGAAAGAGAGTAGAAATGTGGGGTTTTTTTTAAATGTTGTTCAGAACAGATAGCCTTTATTTAATCAAAATAGGCTAGTTCTGTCTTAACAGACAATAATGCTGACTTAGCTTTTCCTCTCTTCCTTGTGAAACTACCCGTGCCATCAACAAGCTGATAGTCTGAAATTATTTTAATATAAATTCTTCATAATTTGAAACATACATTTCTTGTATATCTTCTGTTAATCAGTCATATTTCTCCTCCAGTATTTGCAGTGTTCTGTTAACATCTGGAAGATAATACTCCTTTCTTTGTGTATCTGTGCCTTTGCTTGTAAATTAAGCTAGTCCTTAGAGAAGAAGATGTGACACAGCTCATCAACATACACAACGGCATTTCTGTGGCTTTGTGGAAAAGAATTGGGTGTTCCTAGGGGAAAACAGGTTGAACATGAGTCATCAGCATGCCCCTGCAGCAAAGGAAGCCAACCACGGTCTGGCTGTAGGAGCACAGCCAGCAGGTTGAGCAGCAGGTTCAAGGAAGCACCCCTTTGCCTCTACTGAGAGCTTTTAAGACTAGCTCTGAGGTCCAGTTTTGGTATCTCCAGTACAAGAAAGACTGACGTACTGAAGCAGGTCCAGTGCAGGGCCACCAAGCTGGTCAGGGGCTGGAACATGGTACATATGAAGAAAGTTTGAAAGAAGTGGGTTTGCTCTGCTTGGTAAGCTTAATGCTGTTTTAACTACCTGATCAGAGGAAAAAGAGATGTAAGCACTCTTCTTTAGAGGTGCACAGTGATGGGACAAGAGGCAACAGACACAAGTGGAAACAGGGGGAATTATGATTAGATGTTAGGAAAAAAAATGTTACAATGAAGGTGGTTCAATTAATACTGTCATGGGTTGCCCAGAGAGGTTGTGGAATCTTCATACTTGGAAGAGTTCCAAGACTCAAATTAACACGGACCCAAAGCAACCTGCCCTCCTGCCCTCAGAGTGAGCTGATTAGGAGCCATTAGGAGCTGAAGAAACGTTTAAGAGACTGAATCATCCTCTCTGCAGACCAATGTCTTCAAGCAGGATAAGGCAGCATTGGTCAATGCTTCTGGACTCCAAACTAGCTGCAGCAGCTCAGCAAGAGAAATCAATCACTTGAGAGTTTAACTCTGTGGTCCCACCTATAGCAGACACACAGGGAAGCACATCCAACAGAGCTTTCTCCAGAACTTTTTAACCTGCTACGGAAGAACCATGCATGTTTGCCAAGGAGAAGCTTGGCCACGAGAAGACACCCCTGAGGAAACCACCAGGCTACAGAGAGCGGTAACAACGTCACGGGCAGAAGAGATACAAACTTGGCAGTCAGAACAATGGAGATCCCTCTCTACACTGTGTCATCAAGCAGAGCAAGCTTGCCACTCAGGATGATATATTAGGCTTCTCTTGTTGCAGCTGTGTAGATCTATTCTCTCGTGTGGCCTGCACTTCGCAAGAATGAACAGGGATTGCAATTGTGACGTGACCTTGGACAGTAGCCATGGAGATATGGGAAAGGGAAGACTTTTCTCCCCTCTACCCACATATCTCAGCAAGGGGCAGGTTCAGTCTCCTTCCAAACTTTATACTGTTGGCTGAAAGAAATGAATCAAAAGCACAAGAGATCCTAATTACTGTCTACATACTCACCAGAGACATGATGTCAGTTTGGACTCTCTCGCACGTGCATTTCAAGCTCTCTCTTTCAATATGATATGATTGGGAGAGTTGGTGGAGAAACACAGTCTGTTCTGTTTAGTAAAACCTCTCTGTATCACCAGCTACAAATATGAGACAGCAGAGAGGACACCAACCAACCACAGCGCCAGCCATGCAATAAAAAGAAACCATTTTCTATTTTATAAAATCTTTTATGACACTCTTTTGTAACTAGAAGCTAATGAGAGGGAAGGGGACTGTTCCTCGTGTGGATTCTGAGATGTAGATTTAAACCAGTTACCAGACAGGTATAAAATATTAACATGCATATTCAGAAAGTTTGCCTTATCATCAGAGAATGCATTTTTTGCTCTGACTCAGTCTTCACACAGTATTTTTATTACCTCCCACTCTTTTTCATAGGGAGACAGACTATTTCATTATGAAAATGATCTCTGTATGAATTCACACAACTGACAGGGGAGATGCTCTATTTCTTTATGAGGTACTAAAAACCAAGAAAAACAAATAAACCAGAGACTAAAAAGCAGAAGTTCAGAAATACAAAAAAGAACTTCTATAGACTAATTGTTGAATTATAACATTAAGAGGAAAAAATGACCTTTTCTCAACTGATTTCAAAAATAAAACCAGAAGTGATGAACACTAGAAATAAAAAAAATTTAAAAAAAAAAAGGAAGGAAAAAGAACTGTAAAAGTGAATTGATTCCAACTACCAGCAACTGGATGGAAAAAAAATCTCCATTCCAGAACTTCTTGAGTCCTATTATCACATTACCCCCAGTTCAGCAAAGCTCTCGGAGATCTCCCAATAAGTATCGGTCTCACGCTTACCACCCTAAAATCAGTGTGATTTAGCCATCTGTTTAAGTACTTTACAGCACTGGTACCAATATAATTAAAATACTTTAATGAACAATAAATTCTAAAGAGGAAATGATAGCTAAGCGAAGAATAACATAGAAATCTCAGTTCTAGTAGTATAATGGCTGTAAAACAGTTTGGCATCTTGGCTAACAGGAGGAAGCCCGACAAAGGGAATATTATACAAAAAGGCAATTTACTTCTCAGGAATTTTCCAGTTCCCCTTTGCTGCTGCTGCAGTTGCTGCCCTTTAGAATTATGCCTTTCTCAAGCACTTGGCCTTCAAAGAGACTGCGGTGAAATCATTCGTTTGAATCTTCACCCATTAAAAGCAATTTTATGTTGTCATAACTTCACAGCAATCAAATGAGTTACACCACCATAAAATTAGTGTAACATAACTATTTGTTGTCATAGAAATAATTACTGCTGGACAATATTGCATAAGGGTTGCACAGAGACAATAACAGACCTAATTTTATGAGATCTAGGCTATTTATCCAGCTCCTTTGATTAACACCAGAAGAAAGTGAACACATGAACAAAGCATTCTTACCATATCTATAAAACCTGGCAATTTATGTAATTGCCCTACTTTATTATAGACATACTGGGGTCTTCTACAGAGCAAGGCCTGCATGACCTTTCCAGGCTGTATCAAAAGCTTTTGCTGCACGAGTCTTTCTGCTGGCCTCTCTCAGAGATAGCATCTCTCTGCAACAACCTGCTGACTTCCACACATGGGGAAACTAGACCACTTCTCAGCTGCTGGCTGCCATCAAGACATGGCTGAGGACCTCCACGGCTAAATATGCGGTCAGCTACAGAATAAAGTAAAACCACAGAGTTCTCTTTTCCCTGAACTGCAGAACACTCACTGTCCCTCGTGATCAGCAACGCAGAAAGAGGAGGCACATACCACTCATGTATAATGTCTAGCACCAGGTCACCTTGACCTGGCTATGACTAAGATTAGGCAGCACAGTGGGAAAGATCCAAATGTCCATCAGGCTCCAGGTCTTTATTAATTAACCTCGAGATGAACAGGTGACACCAAGCTCGGGGAATTTACACCGAAAAAATTCCAATACAGTCAAAAAGACAACTTAAAAAAAACTATTAATGAGCTTCCGTACGGAAGAAGGCATCACAGTATTATAAGTAGGAAAAGGAATATATTTTACATTTACCTTCATATTTCACCACAACTTAATTGAATATTAGAAGGCCATTCATGTGATCAGAAGGTTATTCATCTGATTATAATGTTATTTAAATCTTTATCTTAATAAAATTACTTTATTTTCCTGATTTTAGAGAAAAAACATCTATGCATTGCCCAAATTCTACAGTAACTTCAGTGGAATTACTTCGACACATAAAGATACGCCAATACTTAAATTCAAAATAGTGAGGTCAAATATACATTTCGCTATAGGGATGTTTTTTTACAACAAGGTCTCAGTTTAATGCCAGAAATCCAAAGAAAGCCTAGATTTCCCTGAAGTTCAAGTTACATTAACGTATCCAAAAAAGGATCATGAATATGTAAATCTTGTTCAAGTGAAACTGAAAAGTCATATTTAATAATGAAGTTCTGCGGTAGACAGTAACCTAGTATTACGCTAACAGTGACTTTCCAGTGCCTGTCTAATAATGAAACAAAAGTCTCCCCAAGGAGACAGGGAGGAGGACTTACAGATTTAACTGCACACATGAATCTGAAGATTTTTTTACCAATTCCCAGACAGACCGTAAGTATCTTCATTTGCTCTACCAGAAGTAGAATAAGGTTGACTAAATTTTGATATTATTCTTCACCTTTTCCTCATGTCAGCAGTTTCTACACATATTGTTTTACATTCAGTATTAAATTCCCTTGTAGTTGTCTGTGTCATTCATTAATTAGCTAGAAAGCAAATTTAGATCATTGCATTGGATTGCATGCTAATTATGTACCATTTAACCACCAGCTGATTTTAAACATATAAGAAAATGGACAAAGTGGCAGTGCTAGACATTAGTGACATCTACTCCTATCAAGTGCATTAAACACAAACACAGTTCATGGCTCCCCATCACTTGTCTGATGTTTCTCAACCCTGATGTAGCAGATGGAAGGATCCTCCACCCGATCTCTGCCTGCTCTGCTGATTGGCACAGAGATACAGGCCTCCAGAAATGACAGAAAACAAGTGACATAAACTGTAATAAATCAACCACGTTGAGAAACATACCCATTCTGGAATGGAAACTCTTAAGACACATCCAAAACATATTCATTTTACCTTACCCTTTGACCTTGAGCTCCATCTCTTCCGGGTGAACCTGATGCTCCTGGGACACCCTAAGCATTATAAAGGGAGATCAAATGATGAGATCAAGTTAACAGAATCCAACTAAATCACTTCCCAGTGAAACTGTATGACATGCTTTTTGGATAAACGTGTTGGATAAATGGAACTAGGGAGTTCAATAATGGTTGGGGCCATAGAAGAGATTCTGTAAAGAAGGTGTTTCTGTGAAATTAGAGATAGCTAAAGAGACATTGTTAAAATGCACAGATTTCATACTTCCTTTGCCACAATCCTCTGTTAATAACATTGACAATTTTGTCAAGTCAGGCTCCCTGTGCCACTAAGCTGAAGAGAGAGCTTGATTTCCTGCATCATTGCTGTGTTGTGTCAGCAGTACCTTAACCTAAAAATACAGCTGCTATTTCTCTCTCTCATTGCTAAAACAGAGTCTGTTACCATATTGTCTGAAGTCAGTGCAGCAATACCAAAGGGGCATTACCTGCCTGAGCACGATGACCAGCTACGTCCAGCAGTTCCCCATTGTTCAGACGAAATGTCACTCTCTAGTTCATGAAGGCTGCAGAGCAGCCATCTGGGACCATTACTGCAGCGGTCCAGAGGGCTAACAAAACTGATTTATGAAGAAGGGCTGTATGAGTTTACTATCCCTAGCACATATGAACAAGAAGATGAAAAATCTGGTAACAACCAACAAATTCTGGAGGGATATAATCAGCAGAAAAGGAGCATCTGAAAAAAAGAAGAATAAATGCTCCTAGAAGGCAGCAATAAATTGGAATGCAATCTCCAGACTAAACACCAGACACGAAACTGAGTAAGATTCACTGAATACTACAGCTTTTTAAGATGCTGATCTTGTGAAAGATGGTGTCAAAAAGATTAAGTGCCTGATCTCTCCTCCTAGATAATTCCAGGAAGAATTTAGTGAGTTCAAAGTGAAAACAAGCAAACAGTAATTATTCACTATGTAAGCAGAAATCTAAGAGTGGATAGTCTATAGAGATCCAATTTTGGTGTTTAAAAAGGTCAAGAAAGTAACCAGTTCTTCAGGCCCTGAATGATTGGGTCGCTGGACACCAGTATACCCTAGACTCCCAATTCCAAATCTCCATTCAAATTCACCCCAACAACAGGCTTCTCAGCAGTTTTGAATATGTGCTCCAAACTCACAATGATGTCAATTCAACATTCAAACTTAGTGACAGGTTAAACAATAACTTAGTGAATACCTGCAGGCCAGGAAAACCAAGATCTCCCTTCTCTCCCTTTTCACCTGGTGGCCCCTGAAAATTAAGAATCACACATAGTAAACCAAATACATGGTTACTTTCCTAATTTAAATAGTTTCTTTCAGCTTCTTTAGAAAAAAAACAACTGAACAACTAATATGAAATTTTTTCCTGCTGAAAGCAAACCTATTTGCAAAACTATAAATGAAGAATTTACAAATATAGAAAATAAAGAAAGTAAAACTAATTTTAAAAGATTTCAGAGTTAACCTGGCAAAACTATAGCCATTATGTGACCAAAAAAAAGGTAGTTATTTTCTTTTCTCCTCAAAGGAAATCTGTTTCTCCTCAGCCCTCAGAAATATTTCCTATAATATTGAAACCAATACATTTCTATGGAAATTACATATGTTTCCATAGTACATATGCATGACAAAGATATACTTTTCTAGATAATAAACTAATTTTAATTAAATTTCATGCAGAAATACAATTTCCCTATCAATTAACTATTCTTATAATTAATGTATTCTGTATTATTCTCCAATGATAGCATCATCAAGAATATATAGTTTTAGTAACTCACTTCTTTATATTGTATAGCAGTATCATATAGATGAGAAAGTGTATTATATGTAGTAAATTTTGAAAAAACATCTAGCAGAAAAAAACCCTGTGTCTACTGCCTTTCAAGGCTTGTGTGAAGCCACCTACCAGAAATGTGTATGAAACAAGATTAATGCTGCTGGTTCATTATTCTACCAATGTGTCTTTATGATGAAATTCTGAGACTTATTTCACAACATCATTGCAAACTCCAGGCCTATTCATCTCCTCTGATGACAGACTCTGTAAGTGCAGTGGATACTATTGCTTAATTTTGGCAGCGAATATGGTGTTCTTGCTTGACTATATCTTTCAAGTCAGAACTGATCTGCGATGAGCAATACCACAACCCAAAAAAGATAAAATATTAACATTTTGGTTTGGGGCCATGTTACAACCCCCACTGCAATTTTTTTCACTTGTCGCCAAGCTTGGGTGCTAATACCTGGGGCATATTCAACCTGCTATCAAATACCTTCAGCTAAAAGTTCATATCCAAATAAAAACAGGAATGTTGGCGTTGAACCCGCGTCCAATGTAGGTTAAACACAAATCTGTGATATTGAAATTCAGACTCTGATCAGGACATCAAAAGATATTTCAGTCCAGTCTAAGATATGTGCTGTTCAACACATCACAAGAAAGAACCCTATTGATTTTGTAAGTCTCACTGGAAGCCCTTGAATAGAAAGTCCACTGGGTCCTTGTGGTCCTGGAGGTCCTTGTGGTCCAGGAACACCAATTTCACCTCGAGGTCCATCTGGTCCCTAAAGTAGCAGAGGACATAAGTTAAACTCTTATCATATGGACAAAGGCAGCTTCTGTTTAAGAAATAAATACCAATAGACTCAAAAATACCAGAAATATGGGTTAACATTTGATTGAGCAGTTAGGGTTCAATTTAAAACTGCCTGGTTCCTTTATAAATGCAAAAAAAATGAAAATTTATGCTGTGACAGGAGCATTCTGAATTTTAAATCTTTTATCAAGGAACAAACAGGACAAGCAATTGTTATGAAAAGAGACACACCAAATGCCAGTGGCATTTCACTGTGCTTCTTCCTTGGCGACATGAGAGAGAATCTGGAATTCATTTCAAGCTTTACATGCAGCAGAGAGAAACCAAGAACCTGTGCATCTGTCAACTGCAAAGTGCTGTATAATGTACCTTTGGACCCGGATCGCCACGATGACCTTTGGCACCTCTGACACCTGGACCACCCTGTGAAGCACAAGCACGGGACTTGCTGAAAACCAACACTCTCAAATAAACAAAAATGAAATCCAGAGGAGCCCAAGAAGTTTTCCCTTGTTCAGGAATTAGTGAATGCTCTGTCCATATCCTTCCACTGGAGTAATTAAACTGAGAGCGTACTTAAGTGTGGCTATACACAGGAACAGATTTAAACACAGATGTGACTACTTTCTAGAGCCAAGAATGCACACCACGTAAGCATCAAAATAACACGGAAAGCTGAGATAGAGATGGAAATGTATACATGTGGTCACGGGTTCCCTTCCAACTGCTGAAACCTGCACATCTGTCTGTTCTCACCAAAAATCACCGCATTGTTAAAGGCTGAGTTTCCAATGACTTGAGAATACTTTCCAGCAAGGACAACTCCAGGATCTACTTGACTTGCCATGGTTTAATTTAGAGCTACTCTTAGGTAAAATACTCTTTTGCCCATTTTTCTCTTTTTTGCTTTCTTCAGCAGTGCCTACATCTGTTAATCATTTATTAACCAACTGCTGCCTTTTTTATTAGTATCATCTGAGACACTGGAGTTGCAAATATCTATGGATGGCTGCCATGAACGTGTTTTGCATATACATGCTGCATGTTATTTGTCCTCTAGGACAGCATAAATAAAGATTATTTTTTTTCCACTTTTTTCAGATCAATTTCCCTCTTCCCCCACCTGAGTATATTAATTAATCTCTTGTGCTATGAGCTTTACAGGAATTCTGCCCTTCTTTGAACTCAAAAAGGACCTTGTACAACTAGGCACCATAACTGAATAGTGTTCTTTTGAGGCTACAATAAAGAGTTGCCAGTTCCCAAATTCCAGGTCCTCACATTTCTGCATTCCAGCCCAGGAGCTCCGTCTGCCCTTTCTCCTGCCTCTGTCTTTCTCCCATCTCTCTCTCAGATTAAAAATTCCTATGCAAATACTCAACAAAGTAACTGCAACTTGTTAACATAAACAAAATTACAGTTTTCTCCCATTTCCTCCTCAGAAACAGATTACATTTTTAGTGAGTAAGAATATGTACTTAAAAATAGCCTGATGTTGAGCCATTAAATCACATGCTTTAGGTTTACACTGAATTTGGTACCTTTATCCATGTTTTGAACCCAGTAATCTTTGCATGGTACAAGCACGAGTTCCAGAAAAGCATTGATTTAAGATGAAATCACAAGAGGCTCCTTCATTTTTCTCATAGAACCATGGAATCATAGAATGGTTTGGGTTGGAAGGGACCTTAAAGATCAACGAGTTCCAACGCCCCTGCAGTGGGCAGGGACACCTCCCACTAGACGAGGTTGCTCAAAGCCCCATCCAGCCTGGCCTTGAACACTTCCAGGGATGGGGCATTCACAGCTTCTCTGGGCAACCTGTTCCAGTGTCTCACCACCCTCACAGGAAAGAATTTCTTTCTAGTATCTACTCTAAATCTCCCCTCTTTCAATTTAAAGTTGTTACCCCTCATCCTATCACTCCACTCCCTGATAAAGAGTCCCTCCCCATCTCTTCTGTGGGCCCTTTCAGGTACTGGAAGGCCATTATAAGGTCTCCCCAGAGCCTTCTCTTCTCCAGGCTGAACAACCCCAACCCTCTCAGCCTGTCTTCATTATCAGAGGTGCTCCAGACCTCTGATCATTTTCATGGCCCTCTGCTGGACCCACTCCAACAGGTCCATGTCCTTCCTGTGTTGAGGACTCCAAAGCTGGACACAGTACTCCAGGTGGGGTCTCACGAGAGCAGAGTAGTGGGGCATAAACTTGTTTTGGTGGTTATTGCCCAGCACTACTAAGCTGGTGTCACTAATTTCAAAATTTTCATTACTTCAGCTTCTACTTCTAGCAAAGAATTCCTGTTATGCCTTTTTCTCTTATTTTAAATTAAAGCCAGTGCATTCCCCCAGAAACAGTTCTTAATCAATTGTTATCAAGTGACCTTATTTCTTTTTAATAGTTAAAACCTATGAAGCACTGAACATTTTTCTTTGCAATTAAACTTCTCCAGTTCCCCAATATTTTTTTTGATTCCTTCTTCACCTTCTGCAGTTCTGCAGCACTCCTTGCAAATGCAGGCATCAGGTTTGTGTGATATCTTACTTTTACTTTGTGTGGGGAACTTCAGACAGCATGATCAAATTCTGGCAAAGACGAAGCCATAAAAACAGTAACCCATAATGAAAACTGCCAGATAATCTTAACTCTAAACAATACTTTGTCTTACCCAAAACAACTCACTTCCTAAAAGAGCTTAAAAAAATATTTCCAGAATTACTATCCCAAACAAATGGAAGGCTTTTATTTGGAGTCTTTTTAGTCTAATGTCTAAAATTGGCTCCATGGTAGAATCCTGATCCCTTAAACAGAAAAATCCTTGGCTTAGAAAAAAGTCACATGACATTTTAATGACTTGGAGCAGTATTGACCAGACATAGCACATGTGACTTTCTGACTGTCGGCGCAGAGGTGAACACTGACTTTATTCTTTTGCTCTGCTATTTCCTTGGCCTCTTAATTTTTTTCCAGAGCTATGCCATCTAACTGTCTGGCAAAAAAGTATCACTCATAACAGGCTGAGTTCCAGAATCACATACTCCCCTGGCTAGGCAGTGATTTTTCTGCTTGGTTTTAAGCCTCCTCTTGCATGGCACTATGCTACTCAAAATACTGTTAATCCTAAATGTAATAAATAGAAGTACATTATTTTCCTGCTGGATTAAGCTTTGGCAACTCCTGACTGTATATGTTTTGAACTACAGTAACACACATCCTTCCAGTCAAATAATTTTTAAACATTTTTCATTTTACTGTGAAATGTGGTCAAACTACTCAATTTCAGTTGCATTTTTGTGTGAATTATCCCATTGTCTTTTTCACAGAACACAAGTTTGACACCTATATACAGAAATTAAAACCATTAAGGTTTGATTTATAAGCCGCGTTCAAATAGGAGAAGAGAATAATTTTTCCTTGTTCAAGATACATCTCTTCAGTGAATTTTCTCCTGAGTTCCTTCTCAGGTTTTTGTACCAGAGCTTGAAGGAGAGTTCTTGCAGAAAGACTAATCTCTGAGCTGTTACTAGGATCAACGTCTGCTAGGATCTACTATGTGAATGTCTTATGTGCAAGTTAATTTTGTTGTTGAACATGTATCTCATGTAATTTGTGTACTTTAACTTTCTCAGAAACTTATTTTCCTTCACATTCTTCACTGGTTCTTTCTCTTCAAAACATGCTTTTGGAGCATCCAGGAGACAGTATGAGCAGAGAAACACAGTTCAAACTTGTTCACAAGAAGGCCTCATCTCAAGCTACCTTAGCAAGCAGCCCTAAAATGCCAATCAGAGTTATCAATCTAGTTGTAAAAGAAAAAAAAAACACCACATGACCATTCTACAGATATCCCAGTTAGGAAACCAATAATAGACCATTGCAAACAGAGCCTACAACTTTTCGAAATGGCTAAAAAATCAGACTTGGGATGTGAGATTGAGTTATCTAACTTTAGTGAGCCATGTCTCAGTTGTCTGATTTGATCCATTACCTGAGTTTGTCCACAAACCAGTAAAGAGAAAGGAGATTTATCCCCTCTTTCTACGATACTGTGCTGAGATGGAAGGGAAGTCAAATAATTGTCTTCTAGAAGAGACCCTCTCATTCCACTGGTTACGCAAAGAACTTAGGTATACACTGACTTAACATTTACACAGTAAATGCTTAGTTGAGTGCTATCAACGTAACACACCCCACAGCATCTTTGCTATAAACTGAATGTAATTTTATCTCTTTGCCAACACTTAAAACCCTAATTTAACCTTAATAATTGTACAATGACAGTATATTCACATGTCTTGGAATAAAGGTGGCCAGTGGAATATTTGACTACAGTTGACTACAAATCTGAATAAAACCTTACCGGTGGTCCAGGAGGTCCAAGGGGACCCTTATTAGCTTCTGAGCAGGAACAAGCATGAGGAAGGGCAGGGCAGTTTTCTTCATCTCTCTAAGGAAAGATCAAGACAGGAAGAGAATGATGGCCAAAAGTTCGATTCAGAAGTTAAGAATTTTATGAATCTAAGACATAGTACTATGTGGATGCCTCAAAAGCATCTTGAGGTGCTTGATGATGTATGATTTAGAAACATACATCACATTGACTTTCAATAGGAAAAGTAATCCAAGCAGACTTGAGCTTTTTCGAAAACGCTTAACCACCCATTTCCATTAAAACATTTGTCTCAATAAAGGGGAAAGTAAAAGGTAATTTCTAGAGTTATTGAAAGAGATTTCTTACCAAGCCAGGAAGCTCACAGCATTTGTCCCGATTGGCCCATGAGGTAGCACAAACAATGTCAAACATCTGTAACTGCAACTGTTTCAAAACAAGGGTGATGTACAAAGTGACCATTAGTTGAATGATCGGTGCAAAATGGAGCCATCAGCAAGAAAAGGTACTTTTGATTCAAGCACCCAGATTAGACAGAAGAGAAGCTATCGATTGAGAGCAGCCAGCCACAAATATGCTAACTTAAACAGTAAAAGGCATGCGTTCTAACCAACTTGTCCAAACGATCAGACACTAGGTGGATTAAGCAAGCTCTTCAAGGTTAAGTGCTGCAGGCATTTGTTGGATTATCCCCACCTCATTGATTAAATTCCTGATTTTTCCCAATGGTGCATCCCAATACTTTTTTTCTAGCAAAGGAGGCATCAAGAGACAGGCAAAAGACCTCATCTTCTCAAAGCTGAATAATTTCTCTTAACCCACTGGTATGGTGCTCAGATTTTATCTGGGTCTACCGGAGCCTATTACTTACACTGGAGCTGAGCCACAAATAATATTTATCATCTTCTCCAGTTTTATTTTACTTTACAATATGCCCTCTCTTAGCCATATTATCCCCAGGCAAGTTAAGTTTAAGGATGGTGAAAA
>KZ508484.1:15748-26163 GCA_002844005.1 Limosa lapponica baueri | reverse complement strand
CTGCTCTGGGACTCAGAATGACCCTGGCATTTGCATGATACTACACTTAAGCAAAGACCACATCCCAGAAAAGTAGTACGGGAACACCTGAGCTGGTTATGCAGAAAGCAGATTACATTCAGAAGTAGGTTGTATTGACATTTTTTCCATAGCCCAATCCATCCCAAGCTATTCTTGTATCCTGAAAAATGGAAGGTTGACTGTATTGGCTAAATTTATGCAGTCCTACATAGGCGTATATATGCATTCATTTTCTCTGGGTTAGACAATCTAGAGATCCATAGTGATCTCTAGCATGTTGGTGTAAAATGAAGAGCAAAGAGGCATTCCCTGAATTGCTGTATTCACCATCCAAATGTTGAACGACTCAGTATTCTTATTTTAAAATATTATGTGGGTTGCTCTGACTCAAGCTAAATAACTAAAGCTTTCTTTGCTACTGTTAAACTTTTATTCATAATCCTCTGTATTCATAGTGATTTTACTTTCTAAATATCCAGCCCTGCAAGTAGAACCAGTAAGACAGAAAAGTCTGCCAATGCTCATCTGATCAGGCTACAGTTCTACAAGCATTTCTTATGAGCAGACAACATGACACATTACTTTTTTTTAACAGTACATATACACAGAGGTAAACAAGTCAAATTTAAAAGAAAAGGAAACATCCATAAAGAGGTTTGTGAATTGTTTTAAAACACTGTTTTAAAGCTGGACTTTTCATTAAATCCCACTAAAGGAATAAAGAACATTACTTGCTGCATGTCACAGTCAGGTTTCATTGCCCGAGCTGGCTGGAGTGTCTAATCCAGTGGTGCCGCACTATTAACGGATGTTAAAGGGGCAAAGCACCTTTAGCCTAATCCCCTTTTTTTGTCCTATCTATCGCTATTTCTGCCAGTTCATTGAACTGTTGCACACCATATGCATCAATGGGAAAAAAAAAAACCCAAAACTCGGATAAAATTATATTCCTTCAAAATGGAAATGTTTTGCAAAATTCAGATGATTGCACTGGATTCATTTATATATATAAAAAAAAAACACACCAAAAAACCCCCAAAAAACCAAAACCAAACAAAAATCCACTTTAAAAACATTCTGACAATGTTAAACTGTTCCACATGAATACAGTCAGAACAAAACATCCAAAATTTTATTCCAAAATAAGTGCTTGCCTGTTATTTTTAATGTAATAAGCATCTGTAAAACTAAGATTAAAGCATTTCATGAAAATACAGCTGATGAAAAAAACACTTTTAAGCACTATCAACAAACCCCAATTTTCATATCAATTCAAAACAATTTTCAAAATATTTTACAAAAAGGAATTTTTGTTTCATGCACGCCTTCATGAACCTCTTAAAACTGTGAAGATACTTGAAGAGATTAAATCTCAGTATTCTATTTCCAACGGTGGCACAAGTGATATCTAATGAAGCACAGGAGTGTAAGTCGTACTTCTACCTTACAGTCCACTAGCTTCCAATGACTTTCAGATCAGGAGTTTCCTGCCCTAGATTTGTTATCAATCAATATTTCCCTTTCATTCATTTGTCCAGGCTTTCCTACAGTATAGATAAGTATTTAGTACCCACAAAATTCTACGGTAAGGAACTGCACTGATTTAGTACCTGTTGTGAGAAGAACCTCTATCCTGCCTCCTACTAGCTTCCTTTGATGTCCTCTAATTTTTGGAGTTGAGGAAAACCAACTCATTCATGCCCTACATGTGACTATTCACACAAGTTCTACTCAATATGAATAAAATGTGCAGAATGGAGACTTTAAAGAATGGTATTTGGGTGCTTTCTTGACCTGCTTGTAATTTGATATATATGGTAATACATGAAGGCAGCTAAACAGTACTATGGAGTAAAGAATTTTCATCTTCAGCTACACATTTGTAGCCTTACATCAGTTTTACAGTATATTTGAACAAAACCAAATTTTTCAGTGAGTGGGCAGTCTGACTTATCTTGTAGAGATTCCTGGGTTCTAACAAAAGACACCATTTCTTTCCACTTCTTTACAAAGCCTTCTCTAATTCCAAGTTTTCCTAAGTTTGCCTTTTTCTGTTTCTATTGAAATGTGACTACAAAGGTTTCTCTGTGTAATTGTCTTTCCAGGCTTCACATAATTATTATCCTTATGTTTGAGGCCTAAAGGCTCTTTTTTGTACACAGAGATATATTCTGAGGGCTTATTTTTTACTAAACAAGAGTATTTCCACATGGTAGCAAGTGAATACATTTCTAAAACCTCATTCCTATTCAAATCAAGCCTTGAGTTCAAGGTTCACATTCTCTGCTAACATCATTCTGAAGTCAAGCAAGTTCCAAGAAAATTAGCAAACAGAACTGCACGGCAAAGAAGCCTTCCTAAGATCAGCATCAGATTGTCAGGTCTTCTTCAGCAACTAAATCTACCTGAAAAACCCAAACAAACCTTCTTAATGACATCTGAAGCAAAATGGACAGACTCCTATAGGTTGTTGTGCAAACAGAATGATCAATTACGGCTTCTAGGAGAATAATTTTGAAGGAATGAAAGAGTACTTCATCTTGGGGAGGATCTTTCACTTTTAAAATATTTTATAATATAAGAGAATTAGATATACTAAGACAGAGGTTTTTGTAAGCCGTCTGTGTCAATTATTTAACGAACAGATAGTGCACTTAGGGTAAACATAGAGTAAGAGGGATTAAGAGACACGGGGAATAATTATCACTCAAAACAAAGTTTAAATGATTCCAGGCAAAGGAGTTATACATTCTATCACTCTGTGTAATGAAGTTCGGAACACAAGTCATACCTGAATGTATCAACAACGTTCACCGTGTGTTTGAGAATAACATTTGAACAATGGTGACCTAGTGATTTCATTTATTAAAATAATCAAAAATAGACTTTGCCCAAGTTGAGAACTATTGCAGGCTTTTGTAGAATTTCTGAAATGCTGGAACTTTACTGTTTCAAATACAAGTTCACTCTGCTTCAACTTAAAACTAACTGCAAGGACGCCAAACACTTGTGTTTAGGATATTTTAAATGTATAAAGAATTGCTCTTGTTCTACTCACTGGTGCAGAGTTATCTCTTGGTCCTCTGGATCTGACCATCCTCCCCAGCACTTCTATGCCATCAGAACTAATATTCCCTGCTGCATTAATGGTCTTCTCACTCACTTGCTTGCAGTCAATAATTATTTTAGCCGTAGTCTTGCTGATAACAACATGCAACTAAGGAAAAGAAAAGATGCTTTAACATACAAAGGAACACATAGAATATATTAAAATCCTGGGAAAAGGAGTGCATTTTTTTGAAATGAGCTTCTGACTCCTTGTTTGCTAATGAAACTCAGAGAATAATTCATAGCAAATAATCTAGATGACCTCTAGAGGTCCCTTCCAACCTGAATTATTCTATGCTTCTAATCTGTTTAATGAATTTAGCTTATTTTTCTGCCTATGGAACATCTGTATTCAGTAAGAAAATGATTTATCCCTGACAGAAGACCTACACAATGTTCATATACCACCCAGATCCCAAAGAACCC
This sequence comes from Limosa lapponica baueri, assembly GCA_002844005.1. NCBI lineage: Eukaryota > Metazoa > Chordata > Aves > Charadriiformes > Scolopacidae > Limosa > Limosa lapponica. The sequence continues at coordinate 22,608 of KZ508484.1, read as the reverse complement.
TTGATTTATGTGGTCATTAATATTTCCTGGGCCTTCTATGATCCTGCTATATAGCACTGGATTTCACCAATACATCCTTCGTAGCCAATTGCAAAAGCCAAAATGAAGCAGTAAAATTTAGCCTGTACATTATACATTAACCACAGAGCAAAACCTTTCATAGTGAGGTTTTTACACTGGAAAAAAATCAAATTGTATCAAACGCAGTATAAAAAAGCAGAGCACAGCAGCAAAGTTACTTCCTTCTGCTTTGACTCACACTCTGTTGTCCATCACTGATGCAGCAAAGACATTCCCAGCAGAGAGGGCAATCCTAAGAGCAAACTCTCAGTTCAGCAAAGAAAAGAACAAATTTGGGCAGGGGGGAGACCAGGTGAAAAGCTGGTAGAAATGCAGTATATTCCCTAGACCAGCACACTGTGTGGAGATCGGAGCCCAAGGTGAGAGGACGCCAGGAAGAAGCCCTGTAGCTGCTTTGCTCTGGGGTCACCTGGAACTAAATAACTGAAAAGCTGCTATGAATTTGGCCTCCTGCGCCTTTCAAACACAGGTATAGCAGGGTTAATCATCCAAAATGCAGAAAAATGCTTAAGAGGAAAACTTGCTAAAGCCTCATATATTCCTCCAAAGCACAACTTAAAAGAGTCAGAATTAGATCCCAGCTCCAACCTACCTTCCCTTTCTTGCTCCATAGATTAAAAAGGAAGCACAGAAAAGTTAAGCTCTGTAAATACTATCTCTCAATCCAGAGTCTCTTTTTTTGTTGTTGTTTTTTGTTTAGGAAAGACACAAACATCAGGAATAAAAGTGAACAAGAAAAGCACCTTCCACAACAAGTATGTGCTACAATCCCAGCACTACTCCATCTGCTTTTGGAAAGAATGTTACAAGTTCTCCAACAGCCAAGAAAAGTTCGACATGGCATAGCCCTTAAAATATGTTTAAAAATAACAACTCTGGTGAAAAGTAGGATAATTTCTTTTGCTAGACTTTTTCTTTTGGTTTTGAGTGACATTTCCAATCCAAACCTTAAAAGGAAAAGCCAATTTATTTCTAAATTACTTTTCAAGGTATTTTTAATCAACTCTAAAATACAGGCATGAAGCATGAGATGAAAATTGATCACATCAGCTTCATCATAAAAATTATGATTTATTTCATGTTAATTAAATATTTCAAAGAGACTCAAGACAGTTTAGTAGATGATTCTGAACCTGCAAAATAGATTTCGTATGGCAGCGATTCACCACCTCAAAGAAGATTTCAAAACATGAAAAACTCCCAAGCCTTTATTTAGAGTGCATTTTTTTTTCCTATTACCATTACTAACCTTATGAAAGCTCCCATAAAATATCTTCCTTATTTCAGGACCTTCAAAAGTCACAGTTTGAAAGTCTCCTTTGTAGTCGTAGTTAAAGAAAGTCAGAGTTTTACCACCATCTGTGTGAGAATAAAAATAAGGGCTCTGTGTTAGAGGAAGAAAAGGCCTGATATCTGAAAGGGTCAATTTTATGTTTAACAAAGAAGACCAAAGATGACAGATTAAATATTAGTAAAACACGTTCATAAGTGATATACTGACCCAGAAGTAACAAGTTATCTCAGAGAAATGTTTTCTGTTTTGACAGGAAGGATGGGCCAATTGTTGGGAGTCTACCTTGCCCATATCTACCTGATCTCCCACTACTACTCTGTATGACTTGGACAAGAAAAGGAGGCATGAATCCTCAAGCTATTTTAAGGTGACATACCTAAAAAATTCTAGGAAAGATACATAGATAAGCACTAATAAATCTCTTAAAACTGGCAGCTGTGAAGAACAGCTATCATAGCATCTACAGCTTTTCAACAGTAAATATGGAAACCGTCGAAATTTTAATCTCTGTTTTACAGTTGTAGAAGTCAAATCAAGTAGAAACGAAGAGTCATCAGGAGCTTATGTCTCTGGCTCTAAGTCTGTTATCTACCAGACTGCATCGCCTCCACGTATACCCTACTATCCATACCACTGGCATATAACAAGACAGATACTATTTGAACCAGATTCAGAGCAGTGGCAATTTTAAAAGCAAATGAGTAGCTCCCTTACAGAAATCTACACCTACTAAAGCTCTTCGGATTTTAGTATCATTGCTCCCAGTTTACAGTGTTGTACTCAAAATTTGACTCCAAATTAAACTCAGTCAAACCAAACCTAAAAAACATCCATTAGAAACCATCACCTTCCAGATTCATGTAGTTTTTCTGGCAGTAGATTAAAACACCGAATGAGTCATTCATACAGGTAAAGAAAAAGTCACTCATAAGATACAAAATACATACTATCTAAAATAACTCCAACCAGTGGTTCATATGCTTCGTTTAAAATCTCCCAAAGAGCAAATGGCTCTTCAGGTGTGTCGGGGAGTATACGAAAGAGAAACGTAATGGTGTAATCAGAAGGAAGACCTTCAGGATGCAAATACCTGTAAGAGAAAGAATGTCTTTTAAACTGAAACAAACATTAAATCTGGTGATTTACTCATCAGATGTTCACTTAACACGCTTTCTATTACTCCGCATATTTCTTTGGAAATCAGGACTTAGAAGCAATATGAGTAAGTGTTTGCAAAATGTACTCAACTTGATAACTATCAAAAGAATACTTATGAAGAAAGAAGCTATCTTTTCCTTTGAAATTGATAAAAGTGCTGTTAATTATTTTTATTTTTTTTTAATTTGAAGGTCAAATCAGAGGCCAGTTTGAAGTAAAGCTGAAATTAATTGCATTAAGTGGTTTTTAAAAATAGTAGTCACTCGCAAGACCTTTGTTATTGTCTGGTTTAACAGACAATGAAAATCGAAGTTGCCTGGAAGTTAATAGACATGTCCTTTGTCATTAAACCATCACTAACGAATAGAAATTAGGAATGACAGAGACTGATACAGGAAGCTTTATAAATTACAGATAATGTAGTTTATACATTTCAAAACCAATATATAAGAATGTGAAGTCAAAACAGATGACACATACAGACATACAATCTGTTCTCATAGAATTTTTGCAGGAGAGAGGAAGCTTATGATATAAAAGTAGTATATTATTTTATCCCATTTCCTAAAAATTGTTATTTAGTATTTCCAATTTAATTTAACCTTGTGTTGTCAAATTCCAAAGTGGGACATTTGGACAAGTATCTGAAAGGACTGGCTGTATTTTGAAAAAGTTAATTAGCCTGACTCTTTAAAATCATAGTAAAGGGGTCTGAAAGCCTGAAGAGGTTATTAAATCAGTTTCTTTTCCCCAAATATGATCCATTCCTTCTAAAGTGTTTCTGGCACATATGAGATGTATAGATACGAATCACGCTGGAAAAGGAGTTAAATGTGATACATAATCAATATATTCTGCACAATGGTCTGTAGATGATCAAACGTAGTGTTACACTGCACATTTCCCACAGAGAAAAGAGAGAGGGAACTCAACATGTTTAAGAACAAAGCCTTACCATACACCCGTTGTAAAAAGTGCAAATGAAAGAAAACTCAATAAGCAGGGTGGGGGAAACACAAGGTTTGGGGATACAGAGTTCAACAAGGAGAATAAAATTAATGACATTCAGCGCACAGATGAGATGACAAAAACAAGTCGTATTGTTCAGACGTACCTGTAGATCATCAAGAGAAAGGTATTCTCTGAACCATGAAAGGGAGTGAAAGCCTAATGAAGCAATAAGATTGGCTGGGGTGGCAGCTAGAGAAGAGCATATAAATGCAGCAGATCAGATTAGAAAGAAGCAGAAAGGGAAAAAGAAGTGAGAAATGCTAATCCCTGAAATTCCAGTGTTGAATTCCATCTAGATGGAATTCCAGGAGGAAACTAAACACAGAGAATGTGGAACAGGTCCAAGAAGTATAGCTCCAACTGGGACACAACAGGATAATCACACAAAAAGACTAAGATGACTTCTAATATAAACCTTAAAGTAATTTCCTACTGTTGTTCTTTCTTATTTGTCTCAGCTAAAGAATACTTTTTGTTACATCTTCCCATGTCTAATCCAGCAGGGCCACTGCTTTTCTCTGATGCCATTTAATACAAAGTAGGGGACTGGACTGAGAGAAACCAAACAACGTACACACTGTTAGTAGAAAAAATGGGAAGTTTACATCACTTCCTCCCTGAGGAATGACGTAAAAGTCTGATGGGAGGTTTCTTCAATGCCTCCTCCACATCTCCCCCAGGACACAGTCCTCGTGACTGAACTATGTCCCGCCCCCCAGGAAGGTACTAGGTGTTCACACAGTCTCATTTGAGCATAAGGAGATAATCTTCCTTTGGAATCAATGAACGGACGTAGACTGATGCAGGAAGTGACTGAGGACATCTAAAGCAGGTTCCTGCTCTGACTCAGACCTCAAAGACACTCTGCACTCTATGAGACTTCAACCCACGTTCCAGAAGCACCTTACACAAAGTACTATGTACTGGAATCTGCCCAGATGTACACCTGCATGAAATTGCTAGGTGCTAAACTGGCACAAGCCTGAAACCGGCTCCTGTGGGAAACCCAAAACAGCCGGTGGGCTTACCCACTTTTACCACAACTGCTCGAGGGGGATGGAGGACTCAGGATGCCAAATACTCTTCCTATTCATTAGTATAATGCAGATATACACTTTGCTCTTCTGACGTGAAAATACTGGCCCCTGAAATGAATAACTGCCTGCACTGGACAATTATCTTCATGTGTTTTATGAATATTTACATGTCAATACATACTTGGTAGGCTGGGATACCAGGGCATCCTTGTGCAGTCTGTAGCATGGGTAAACATTAAATGTACCGGGTTCCATTGAAACCCCTTCCACAGCTGAAAACTCCTTTTCAACCAAACCAAACATTTCCATCATTTTAAATCCTGGAAGGCAACAAAATATACATTCTATTAATTTAAATTAATACCACATTACAGGAAACAAAAAAAAGGACAAAGCTAGTTGCATCAAAGAGTTTCGTATCACCATCTGTTTAACAGCTGTTAGCATAAAGGGAAATTTATAGCCTAATATTGTGAAAATCAAGTAATGAAAATTATTCCATGAATCAGGCACAAAAATGAACACAAAAATACTGTACCTGCAAAATTGTTGCCATCTTTAACTACCAATGGGCAGGCTGGAAAAGAAGGAAAGATATATTTAAGGATACAAGACGTGTCACACTGGGTCAGAACAATGATCCACTCAGCCCAGTACTCTACCCCCAACAGCAGCAAAAGAAGATGCTGCTTAGGAAGGGCATGCAAACCTGGCCACTTTCTACTCCATTCAGTTGATGCTCCTCAGGATCCACAAGGGTTGTAGGAAAGATGTTAAAGGGTACACCCTTTGTGTTCCGTATAATATCCTTTTATGGATCTGTTGTTTATGAATTTGTCTAATCCTTCTACAAACCTGTCTTCACAACCTTTTGTGGCAACAAATTCACTGTCTTCCGTGTAAAAAAGTATGTCTTATACTGGGTTTTAACCAAGTACTTCCTAGTTCACTACTTGCGAGATTCTCCAGCCTAACTCCAGCTCAGGCTCAATTACTTTAGCTGGCATTCTCCGTACCTTTTCACACCCCACAATAGCTTTTCATGAGCAACAGAGACCAGAATTGCATGCAGTCCTTAAGATGTTTGCACACATTTTACATAGTTGTAAATCTGGTTTATATTTTTCTTCTGGCAGGGAAGAAAGTACACTAATCTCTTCCAGGAAATGTGCCCCAGGAAATCAATGAGCCTACATGCAGGGTGTCAAATATGGCACCAGGATACTCTTATTCAGAGATTACTTTTAGAATACAAGCACAAGTGACCAATAAATGCTACTGTTGAGTATATTCAACGTTTAAAGTTCTCTCTACCATTGAAAGCAGAGTTTATGGTCAAAATGAAAGAAGTGATGGGACACAAGCAACACGTTTGTGTTCAGCAGCTCTGATAACTCATGATAACTCACAGTCCTACGCATAAGGACTCCTTACAATCACAAATGATTCACATCAGCTGTACACTGCCTAATTTCTGCCTATATATAAGGAAACATCCTGAGGGCACTCACCTAAAAGCACATGAATTATTCACCTCTAACCATTAGGTGTTGTTCCAGAATGTCTTTCACTTCATTTTCATAATGAGTTTGAAGTGTGGCATATTCACAGATTTCAAAGAGTTTGGGTGTGTTTTATGCTTTTTCTTAGGCTACAACTCTTCTGCTTTCTATGATAATACAAACATTATCGACTGGCTCTCTGTTAATAAATTAGCCATGTGATTTGAATACTAAAGAATGTCGCTAGCTCTACTCCTATAGATGGTTACAGTAGTCTATAAAATATAATATAATTAACTTTTTATGATTAAATTCTAAACTATTAACAATGTTTCAAATCTGAAACGTCTTCTGACAACCAGTGGATCTATTCTGGATTTATAGCAAACAACCATTAATTATTTTCAAGTCACAACAACTTCATGTCCTTAATCTCTTACGGAAATAACAATACAGTTATAACACCTGCAGTAAATTATGTTTTAAAAGTACATTTTCAAGAATACCTCTTAATAGAAAATCAATAGTTACAAATAACCCTAGTATTTAGCACTTATTTCAGAAGGAAGCAAAAGTCAAAATGGCTAACTTGCAGATGCAGTTTCACAAACAAAAGTGATCAGCTCATCTTCAATCTTTGTAAAGGCATCAAAGTCATCCACAAAGAAGACATGTCTTTCACTGGGTTTGCTGCCAATATTAACTAACTCCGAATAGTCAGCATCAGCTACTCCAATAGCAAAAAAGCTGAAACCTGCAAAACAAAGAAGAACACTC
>KZ508484.1:0-10676 GCA_002844005.1 Limosa lapponica baueri | reverse complement strand
TCATCTCATCTCATCTCATCTCATCTCATCTCATCATGTTCTTATGCAAAATGGCCTCAGAGCTGCGCACCTGCTCACACAACTTGCTCACTCTTTCAGGGAAACTGAAAACCATCACCACTCTACAGAATCCATGTCTATTGCTTGGGGTCAGAAAAAGTCTCAAAGCAAAGTCATCTTGAAGAAGAATGTTCATCTAAATCCAGTGAATGGGACAGGCAGATAAGTACCTGTATTTCTCGTTTTCTCTTGATTACTCCTTGGATTAAAAAACCCAAACCATCTGCTGCTATACAGTTCCAAAACACACGCGCAAGGTCTTTTTTTTTCTCTACTTATAGATTAAATTCTCAATTACTATGTGTTAGTTTGGTCCACCGACTTCAAGCTGACAGATTTGACCCTCAGTCTCCAACAATAATGCTCCCCTCACAGAAATATTTATGAGACTCTGCACAAAACACTACATGTTCAAATGATACATAGAGGGAAGTCTATATTTAAAGAGAGAAGAGACTGAACATGGCCAACATTTTTCTCATTACTTAAAGTAGATATATTTTTAAAAATCCTGCTGTTTTAGAAGTTTAATTACCCCTGGGGTATCTGCTTCAGTTGCAAAATATGTGTGGTTTAGGAGCTCTGGAAAAAGATAGTCTTACACATATTAACACCCTTTCTGCAAATTTCAACAATACAATAATGATGTCAGAATTATGGCTCATTAAATTTAAGCCAGCTGCCTTAACAGCGTCACTGCAGCGAATGCATTTTGAAATCTGATCCCCACAGGTCTAAAATAGTGTCAGAAGCAGAAAAATATTGCATTGACACCTCAAAATTATTATAAACCCACACATGCAGCACTTACCCTCTTTCGCAGGAGGGATTGTAGGTGGTGGAGGTGGTGTTGAAGGTGTTGTTGGTGGTTGAGTTGGAAATGGTACTGGAAAATAAAAGAAAGAAATATTTAAAAATTCTTAAAAGCCCAGTATATTTTATCTATATTAAACACAGCATTTTCCACTCATCTCCACATTTAAAATTCATTATCTCTAATCAACGAGTTATGCAACTGGAGAGAAATGTAGGTGAGCATGTGCATGTAATGTCCTCCTCTACTGACCACCTGAAAAAGGATAGTATTATTACAGGCAATTAATGTCTGCATTTCAGTGTGAATGATACAATGAAACAACCGAACTACTACTACTACCCCTTTTTGGGTTTCCCCAGTGCAGTAAACCATGTGGCAACCCCGTTCTTGACCTATTATCCACAACTCATTTTGTAAAAGGTCAGTGTCCTTTTCCTTTCTGACCACAACCAGTCCTTAGTCACAGAGAGCTGGTCTCCACCCACGCTGGAAGGAAAGGTATTAGTCCTGCAATCCAAAATACAGAGACAGGGCAAAAGCAAGACACTGCCTGCACCCAGAACTGATCACAGCCTGTTCTGATTAAGATATTCCTGGTTTTGGTGGAAGACCTTGTTATGTTTCCAGCTAGAAATGCAGTTCCTACCACAACTCTACAGGACTGTGGCTTTGTGTCCTGTCAGGACTTCGCAGCAACTTCTACTAACATAGTAGAAGTTTCAGAGTTTCTCAAAAAAAAATATGGTTTTAATACAGAGTTTCTGAAAACTGAGTTACTCAGTCTCATCCTTCCCCTGACAATAAGCTTAGGAATGACAATCTCCCAGAAACTTGACTAAATACATAATCACTGATTGACAGCTTTGCTGAATGCAAGAGCTCTATTTAGTGCCTTTCAGTACAGTCTTGGCTGAATTCTCAGAGATTACGCCCACATATATTGATTTCCACAGCTGTATCTGAGGAAAAGCTTCTGGTTTTGTTCAAGGGCATTTTTTTCCAATTTTTTTCAATGCAGTTAGCATAAGAAGCCACAGGTGACATAATATCATTCCTTCAAGTAAGACTATACTTGTTATTTGCTATAATATATACGTTATGTTTACAGACAATGGATAGAGTTAGATACTACAACTTCAGAAAAGGCACCTGTCTTTGGGAAAGATTATTGCAAACAGGATTCTTACAAGCCTCATGTCCACATCCAAGTCGACTCCCACTGCAACTGATGTGGGTTTTCCCATTGGCTTCACCAAGAGAAACGGCCAAGACTCTGAAACAACTACAGCAAACTAATGTCCAGGACCCCCATGGTCACAGACAGACCAGGAGATTCCACTTCAAAAGCGTCACAACTGCAGAAGGGGATTTGAAAGGCTGCTCTCCCAGTACCAGAGAGGTAGAGGTAACCCTGAAGAGTGTTTTCTTCTGAGGTAATACAATAACTTGTCTGTACCACAAACCATTTTTCTGCAATGGACATGTAGGCCAAGGTGTGTTCCTCATGATGTCTTTAACTCCCTGAACTGCAGAGCACATGAAAAGCATTCCTCCAAAAAGCAGGAGAAACTTGGCTTGTTCCTGACTGCTCTGAAAATGAGCCCTGGACAACCAAGAAGTGGAATCGTGCACCTGTGCAAGTTTTTCCTCTATGAAACCATACGTGTGGGAGGGTTCACTTGAAGAGAAAAATTATAAACATTATCTACCCTAACAGACCGGTAACAGCATTGTGGTGTATAGGAATACAGTATGAGGAGAAGGGTATCGCTGAGATTGAAAATGAGCTCAAACTAAAATAGAAGACAATGTTAAAATATTCACTATGTTCATCCTGTATTTTGTTTTGCAGAGTGTTGAACTCACAAGAGCAGAACCTTGCCTTCATAAACAGCTGCGAGGGGTTTTTTGCCTGTCTTATGTAACCGAGAATAATAATTGAAAAGGTTGGTTGCTTTGTTTGTTTTAAAATACATAAGTAGATGGAGTATCAGTCCCATTTAACTGTAAATTACTCAGACACTGGTGAAATTTTATAAACAGCAACAGCTGCAGGATACAAAACTTTCTCTGTATCTCTGCTTGCTTCATTTTTCTGGATTATTTTTTTTTCTCCTCCACAAAGTCATGGATTTTCAGAGTACCCCCTAGTGGGATTTTTGATTAAGAAAGCTAAACCAACCTCCCCATTTCATTCAAAGTCCAACACAGTTGGTGAATGTGACTTCAAAAGTCATACACAGCAGCGGTGTAAGAGTCCTCCACCTCTGTGGAGAAGTCACAATGCAGCTGAATATTTAAAAACTCAGCTAAAGGAAACTGCATAGGAATAGCACATCTGTGGGCAAAGGGCAAAACACGAGAAGCAATCAAGCATTATCGCTGCTGGCTGAATTCTGATCTATTTTACTCACACGTTGTCTCCATGATGCTTACAGCAGGACCCTCTATCTCCTGAAGCTGCGCATGAACACTGATTTTATATTCAGTTCCAGGCATCAGCTCAAAGAAACAATGTCTAGGTGTCCCTCCACCAAGATTTACCTCTCGCTTCTTCCCATCTGGAATTATAAAAAAGAAACCATTAAAACATACTTTCTTTTACTGTTTTATTGAACAATGTAATTTAAGTCTGAAACAAGAAGGGGACATGACAGCAGATGAAGGGCAAGTGGTTGACATATATTAATAAACTACATGCTGTCTTATTTCTGGAAATTCACCTCTGTACAGAGGTCTCTGTAACATTTCATCCTTCATATTAAGTAGGAGCTGAGGGATGTGTCAGACATCTGCAGGAAAAAAGATTAATTCCGTCCCATGCACTGAAGTTAATAAAAGCCACTAACATTGTCATCAATGGGCTTTGGATCTGGTCCTAAATTATCAGTCTAATGAGGAATTGTTGCATTATGTAATTCTACAGCATCCTTTGTCTATGCCACTGGTTCTCAGAGTCTGTAATATGCTTAGTAATTGCCAGAGAGACTGAATTAGATATTGTATTCCAGCTTCCACTGGTAACTACTTAACAAGTTGGTTAAGGAAGGGTATTTACAGGGTTCCAAAATTAATTCTGCTAAATTCTGAATTGGAAAACATGTTGACAATGGAAAAAACCTGGATACTGGAAATAGTATAAGGTATATTTTAATAATAAAAAATCTTCAGCACAATTCATAATCTGTAGCAGAAAGGAGTGAAATATAAGCAACTGATCTCACATTCTACAGAGTATATACAAAAAATGCCAAACACACATCCACTGCCAGGGAAAAAACAGCTGATGTTTATCAGTAGGTGTTACGCTCACATAAAAATAATTGATCACTGCCTGAATGTGACAAACACCCAATCTGACAATCAAAACTCTTCATGATAAATGTTAAAAAGAAGCAATTGTTCACACTTTAGCTCATTCTGCTCACATTTAGGCTCTTTTGGCTCAGTTAAAAATTCTGGCAATTCTATATGATGAAAGCAGAATTTTGGCCAGCTCCCAGATGAGAAAGAAATCTGTGCTGTCTTGTGCCAGCCAAGAACTCTGCTTTCTGAACAGCTTGTCTGTATTCCAGGCCTTCAAATAAACCATATCACCATCCATTTGCCATTCCACAGAAAGGTCATTATTTTTTTGCAACAAAATAAGTATTATTTTTCATTATACCTTTGATAGATCCCATTAAATGTTATTAACTACACTTCTCTCAGGTTATCCAAGCTTCTAATTTGTCACCATTCAAAAGATCATTGATGTCTACTGGGGATAAGAGAATTATTCTGCACAAATAGTAACTTCTCCATAACCTCTTCTGGCTACACCTGAGAATCAGTGAGACAGAAGAGACTGTAATTCATTTTCTACACAGTCAGTGCTAAACGCATCATGTGTTGCCACATAAAAATATCTCATGCTTATCCAGGTGAGTAACATTACTACAAGCTATAATTAACGATCAGCTGAATGAGAACAGACAAAACTGGACCCTGTTCTGACTCTGAGCATGGTCTGGATTGAATCAGAGCTTTCCCTACCCTTCTACCCTCCCTCTCATGTCCATACCAATCCTACAGAGCTATCACTGACAGTTTATTTACAGTTTCAGACTCACTCAGTTCTCCCTTTATCCATCTTCTGTCCCTCACACCAGTGAAAAACTCAGGTAATTTCCTATCTTCTACTGATAGATCAAACTCCCTCCCATAAAACGGACAAGTCATCAACATCTATTTGATATAAAGGGACAGGAATGCTACTTCTACTCCAGAAACTTTCAATGTACACACAACTTTCTTCTGTCCATCATTTCTAGTATTTCAGGAGCCAGTCTGCAGCTCCGACTGCATACAATTTCATAACTTACACAATTCAGTTTGCGAGGTTAGGCTGTAGGTCTATATGTAATGATTTAGTAACTTACCCACAAGCGATTCTATAACGACCCTGTACGCAGTGGCATGTCTGTGAAGCTGCCACTGAGCACAGAGGCTAGTCATGCGGACTTGATAGGAATCCAAATTTGTCACACCCAGGTACACTGAAATTATATACCAAAAAATTAGATTTACGCCTCTAATAAGACATACAAGAAAAAATGACAAAAGAATTCTAGTGAAACACTTGTTTAAATTAATTTCTAACAAATAATTTCAAAAGTTGCTTAAATTAATGATGTCAAGAAAATCCAAAACAGGAAGGAAAATAAAAGAGAATCTTTAGACCAAAAGTTTGGAACTTAAGTCAATTTAGATAAGACTAAGTAATGAGCACTGCTAAACATTCAGTTACTACAAATAAGTAGAAAAATATCATTATAACAGCAATGTTTCTTTCAAAATCTAATTTAAAATTGAAGCTTAGACATATAAAGACTAAATAGGTTTACATATATGGAGCTAGAAAAAGAATAAATAGACTTTCCATGATGGAGACTTGTATCTACTATGCAAATATGTTTGGCTAATAAATAGTAACATCTGCTTTATGACCCCTGTCTTGCTGACATCCAGCAGATTATTTTGAAGGCTGATACAGTCTGATTTAAAAAAAAAAAAAAAAAAAAAAAAAAAAAAAAAAAAAAAAAAAGACTTTCATTTCAGGAAAACAATTTGTACACAACTGAGAAAGTCTTCCATGGGAAAATTTATTCTGGGAGCTGCACAAAGCCATAGTTATAGCAAAAAACAGCCTACAGAGATCTGAACAGCATGAAATCATTCTTACAGGTTTTGGCTACGCCTGTTAGGGCATCACTGAAGCCTGTTGAGTATGAAGCAAATACTTTAACACTGTACTCTGTTCCACTGAAGAGATTTAGAATGAGAATGGTATTAATATCATCCCCTACAAAGGTCTCCAATGCAGGACCAGGAACTGCAAAAAATGAAATAAATTAGAAAATCAGTTGCTTATCCATTGAATTAGCAGGTAGTTAAAACAAATCTTAAGACACATCCAAAATTACATGTACTCCTAAAGTTACTGCTATTTTTTTTGCCTGTTGGTTTGGTTTTTTACCATACACAAAACCAAATTCTGCTCAGTCCTTGCACGGATAGTAGCCACAACACACTTGGGAAACTCAGCAGTGGGATTCATTAGGGCAGGGTTAGACACTGGCATCTGTTAAGACGCTTTTGTTCTGCTTCAATGACTTACTACTGCCCTAAATAGGCAGCTGAAGATCTACTCCATTTGATGGTGTGCCAGGACCAACGAGGGGGAAGGGGGGGGACGACGGCAGATGCCAGTCAGCAATACAGTCCCTAAGGGGGTCTTACACAACAGCATCATTTAACGCTATGCAAAAATGATAATGAAAATAGAACAGAATAAAACTTTCCCAAATCAGAACTGCAAACAGCTCCTTTGTCATCTCTCTCGGTTGTTCTGGACACACTTCAGAAAACAGGCAACAGTATTGCCTTTGGACAGTATTTTAGTCCCTTAATGGTCACATATTTGTGTTTCGCTCTCAACAGAGGACGGTGTTTTTCTCAAGAAATTTGAAGGAGCTTGGTTGCCTTGTCTAGCCGCAATGTGCAGGTGGGCAAGGGATGCAGCACACACAAAACAGGTAATGAATAAAATGGGAAGTTTTTGGGGGGAGATGTAAGGTGGGAGTAAAAGTCAACTAAAGCTTTGTTTGCATCGTAAAGGGGAAGGAAGTTGAAGGACAGCAAAACACAGAAGAGAGGAACAGGAAGAGAGCAAAGGTAGTCTCTGAAATAAATAGAAAGAGTCATGGTAAAATGACATAAAAGGTCAGACTAAAAGAGTTGGGTTTGATCAGCCTTAAGATGGTATGTCTAAAGGGGAATCTCACTGCTGCCTATATCTACCTAATGGGAGGGGACAGAGACAGAATCTCTTTTGAGGCTAACAAGAAGATGGCAAGAGAAAATTTTGATTAGAAATTAAGATGAAGAGTTTCACAGCGAGGGTAGTCAAAAACTGGAACAGATGCTTAGAGAGGTTTTGAAATCTCCATCCTTGGAGATATTACAAACTCTACTGGACAAGGTCCAGTGAAACCTGTTCCAAGCTGGCCCTGTTTTGATCAGGGAGTTGGACCAGATGATCTCCAGAGATCCCTTCCAACCTGCATCACTCTGTGACTATGAAACTTCCATATTCAAAACCCAAGACACTTAAGTTTATAGCCCTTTCAGGACTGTAACTGCAACTGTTAGTTTTAAGTTAAAAATTCAGCAAATGATGATATCAAGACATTGAACAGTCAAAAACAAATAACAAAAAAATAATCAGTTTAAAAACTCACTGTTGATAGGTTTATAGACAATTCTGTAACCCATTGTGGGTGATGGCGGGGCATCCCAACTGATGCGTAATCTGTTGTACCATTCATCTGACACACGTAAATTCCTAGGAGCAGACAGGGGTACTAAAAAGAAACCAAACTGAACTTTTACAAGTTTATCTCATACAAGCACATGCATAAAAATCAAAACACGCACATGTAAATAGTGCAATACCCAGCACTCACATTTACAGGTAAAATTGCCAGGATGAAATTCATCCTTGACATTACCTCAGTGGATTAATTTTGATATATTTGAGCAAATTATGCCATGGACTAATTAGAAACTTGGTTCAGCAAACAACGAATTTTCAAATTAATTCCCAACTTTGTCCCTACATTTTATTAAAACGTAAAACAATTCAGAGATAATTACCTTTTATTTATCTTGTTTCTTTCAATCCAAGTGCACTAAAGTTTTTAATGTATAAATCGTGCTCTTGCAAACACAACACACTCAAATGGAATCAAAGGAATGATTTACAAGTGATTTAAGTGTCTGCACAAATAGCATTCAATTTATGCTGAAATTATGTAAATTAGGAGAATAATTCCATTAAATTATACTATCATGACTAGCAGTGCACAATGAGATGATTTTTTTACCAATATACAGTAGAGAGGGAACTTAAGCTACAGCTGAGTAATCTTTTGGTACTTGGTCAGAACTCTAGAGATAATGCAATCAGCTTTATGAAAGTTCAGCAGCATTTCTAATGACCTTTAGGAAGTAATGATCTCACACAAAAGAAAATCTAACAGCACAATGGTTGGTTTGATACTATTCCAGCAGGCTTTGTTTACTTTATTTTCTGCATTAGTTGGTTTGTCCTTGGTGGGCTATCTATCAAGGGCTTACCAGCTTTATTACTCAACAAGTTTTTGCAAGCTCACAGTATCTGAATATAAAATACAATCTGACAATTAGAAGCAACCCATTGTTTATAAATCAATGAACTGAGATTAATATAAAGCTTGAGTCAGGTAAGTCATGCAAAATAAGCCCACATTTATACTAAAATATATTACTACAGCCAAGGAAAAAAGGCCAAAGGAGTAAGCCTTTCTTCATGCATAACCTGGCCAAAGCCAAGCAGAAAGTTCGTACTTACAAGTTTTGCCAGGAGCTGAGACACTGACTCCTTCCCCATCAGAGTAGATGGGAGTGATGGTAACTTTGTATTCTGTGTCAGACATCAGAGGCTGAAGCAGAAGAGTATTTTGTCTCCCTGGCACCATTACCTGGATGGTCAAAGAACCAGAAACAATCAAGCTTAATGACTGCGGCCAAAACCTTCTTATATCTTACATGATCTCTGACACCACATTCCACTAGTATTGCTGTATAGCTTGCATTTTTAAATATTTCTGAATCTTTACGGTAAAACAAAACAAATTATCCCCCCTTTTAACAGATCTACTAGTTATACCTGAGTCAAAAAGGACAATGCACCTATGGGATAATACAGTTTTATATGAGCCGCAACAGTTCTATAAACCACTGGTACTATATGGATGGTTAGAACTTAAACAATTTTACTGTACAGACAAAATAAATCTTCTTATTGTATTTATTCTTGTCATGGATATGATTGCCCAAAGCTATGCCAATTAATAAAGGTTGATATTCTTTGGGAACAGAAAATCCTCCTTCCCTTCGAGGAAGGAAAATGAATTCAGGAGACTGGGAAGTATGAACTGAGCAAGCAAGAATAAAACACGTTTTTCCCATCTGCATCTAGTCTGGAGACAAGAAAATGAAGGTAGCTATTTAGGAGAGGAAGTAGCAGTACATTCCACAAATAGCAGAGGATGCCAAAGTGCCATGAAGACTATACAGCAGAAGTCCAGTCATGTAACCCAGTAGAAGTAGAGAAGCTGTAGAAATCCTTCCAGGCAGTTTTGGGTGTGCTAGAGCAAACATTTCAAACCACTGAAACAAGCGCTGCTCCTTTTAATACAGTACAAGGTTTCCCCAGAAGCAGCTATTTCTGAAACTCTTCAATAGATTACTATATTTTAGCAGAACAAAAACTAGTATCACAATAGCGGTGGCAGAGGTGCCCAAGTAAAGCCTTGCAATCTTTTAACTTGTCAGTAAAATTTTAACCTCGGAGAGCCCCCGAAGACTGAATGGGAGCTACCTCATACATGGAGGGGACATGGTAAAAAAGAGAAACCAATTCTGTTTCCAAACCTGAACTCTGAAGTGACACTGTTGGAAGCAACAGTCCCAAGATCCAACCTCGTATTTTGGGCCCTCCCTAGCTCGCATCCACTGTGCAAATCTATCACCTGATCCAGAACCTCAAATATTTGGCAAGCAGTTGAGAGACCTGTAAGGCCTTTAAACTCAAGGGGAAAAAGCAGAAACTGAGCCTAAAAGTGTTTTGTTGTTTCAAAGAAGACTGATGCATGTGATGATGGCAGAGCAAAATTTTCTGAAGCATAATCTCAGAACAGAAGGCTCTTACCAGTTTTAACGCTCCAGGATACGTTCAAACTACTTCTAATTTTGGCAAGCGATACACAGAAGGAAATTAATCTAGTACACACAGCTGTTAAGACTTGTCAAAAAAGTACTTCATTCATTGATCAAAACTGGACAAAACCATCTAGAGACATTGCATGGAAGATTCCCATGCTAAACTCTTCCACACACATACTCAAAACATACAAACCAAGTTTCTGAAAAGAGAAAAGACAACTTTTTTTATTTTTTAGGAGAGGAGATGCAAGCATTGAGAACTCTCTTTTCCACATGTGCACATCAGAGATCTTCTACAGAACAATACAGTTTTCAGCAATGAGAAACATTCTTGGCTTTAAGGAATTAAAAAAAAAAAAGTGATCCTTCCAGTATGTACAGCACACCCAGGAACATACATACAGTTTAGGGCTTGACCCTTTATGTAGTGAAAAGTATTCTATTACATTTTCTAATCCCTGATTTTCAGCCAATTGCATCAGGGATTAAA
>KZ508483.1:40706-54222 GCA_002844005.1 Limosa lapponica baueri | reverse complement strand
GAGGTCAGTCAGTTTTATGGTATTAATCATCTTATTGTAGTAAAGAATCCATTTCTTCTATGTACAAGTAAAGAGAGTGCAAACTGGCCCTTGCTACTGAGGACAACAGAGAGTCTAAAATAAAATCAAATTGCTTTTGATGCTCAGGCAATTAACTGCTACCACACACTCCCTCCTTCCAGAGCTCACTGCTTTAATAGTTCCTGTTATACTAGTGGCAATTTACCCTCAACCAGTCATTTTCTAATTGCATTTGATTAAGATCCATGGTTAGATATACATTATGATGATAGTGTTATGACAAATTGATATAAAATAATTCTGTGAAAATGAAAGCTTATCTCTAAATAAGGAAAAAAAGAGTCCACTATGTAAAATAAACGCATTAAATGTATGTATTTAAATAGAAACAATTTTCGGATAAACCAGAAAATTGGAAAATTTTAAAAATAAGGCAGGGATGAGAAAAGAATATAAGGGCTACAGAGACTATGAAGATCATCTAAAACTCTGTTGTTAATATAGAATTAATGTGAAAACAGCCATATGAAACAATAATTATCAGTAAAATCTGAAGGGGCAGATACTTATACAAAATCTCTGCAGGAAAAAATATGCCAATGCAATTTCTACCACTGTCAATAAAAGGTAATGCAGAGCCTTTCCAAAGTGAAACAGGAACCAAGAGATCTCGTTTAGGTAACTGATCTTTTGGTCAGACTATTCTGGTTTTGAATCACATACCAATTGATCAGTATCAGATATTTAAGTATCCTCTAAGTATTTGACACTTACAGGAGAAACAAAATGTGTTCAACTGAGTGGGGAAAAAAAGAAGTCCTTCAACAAGTTCTGAAAAGACAGTGGGCAGAAAGACAGTGACACTCTTGGGCTGGTGATCATTCCCTGCTCTGCTTCTGTACAGCACCTCACAAGTAGCTGCCTTGTCCGTTACTGACAAAGATCTTGTCTGATACAAATAATGACAGTAATAAACATTACCTATTAAAATATAGTTCTCAGCTATGGAGAAGTGCTGTGTCTCACTAATAGACCTGTTTACTGTCCTCTGAGCTAAAGCAACTGCACTGCAGATATTTCAGAAATATTACAAAAACTTCTTATTGAGCAATATATAAGAACGTGCCTGAACACACTCTAGACTGTTATTACTGAAAATGCTCTAAAATTAGTCTGAGATAGGGAGAATGAAATAACCAACAAGAGTTCATCAACAAAAAGCAATGTATTTCATGCCACATCACATTCTTTTAATGCTTTAGCTTGCTCTGAAAAATATGAGCTCATCTTTTAATTCATCTGGGGTGCAGCACTTTGAAATGACCTAAGTGATTAAAACAGAAGATGCATTGTGTGGGCTCATCCTCCCATGCTGCTATTAGAATATAGAAACACAAACGGAGCAATCTAATTGTGAATGAAATCTAAGTCTGAAACCAAAAGGCCAAATAACCAGTAATAACAAACAAATAATAATAACAAACTGTTATTTCTGAGGTTTATCAAACAAGAACAAAGTACAATTGCTTATTCAACTTTGCTATTGGATTATTTCATACACATCATGGACATACACATGACTTCAAAAATAAGCAATGCATTGCACTGTATGTATAATAAATGTGACAAATAGACCCTGTACTGCATAATCCTTGGTAGGAAAACTTGTCTTGAGATGAAACCTTCACCAAAAGTCACCCCTCACTCCACTGCCCTCACTCCATTGCCAGCTGTAGGCATTACTAGGGGAGGAATCTACAGTGTTGATTTCAGGAACAGAAAGACTGCTAGAAATCTCCTGGTGGGCAGGCAATAAACTCCAGAGTTAACTCCTGGGCACCATCTCACTGGCTCTTAGTGGCTTCCAAGCAGTGGGGTGAAATTCTGTATGTACAGCTGACGTGGGCATCTGTCCCTTGATGTCCACATGGCCCCAGTGCCACGGAGAAATGGGCCTCCTGCTTACGAGTCCTATGAAATGTTTTCCAATTGAAACGCAGAAAGTTTTGACAAACTTTGCTTGGAGAAAAGCTTTTGTATTGCAATCACCTGCCTACAAGAGAAACCTTAACTCTGAGCTAAGTTGGGTTTTTGGGTTTCAGATGCCAGATGCTGTTTTTATACTTTTGTAAATTCACGATATGGATGTGTGTGTCATATAATTGTGGCCTTGCTTGGGTAATTATTTGAACTAAATAGTAATTACCACAGAAAAATCAAGGAATGTGCCCGTTAGACCTGTCCTTTGGCAGCCTTTTCCGCCAATTCTGTTTTTTCATGTGAAATATGCAGACACAGTCTGTGGAGCCAAGCAAACCTTCTGCTCTTTACAAACCCGTATCCATCTACGCTGGCCTTTTCCCTTTGTTAGAAAAGTGGAGAGAGATTAGTGACTCACTGAGGTGCTCTTCTTATTCACACAATCACTTCTGAAATATTAAATCAATGGAAATCAGTGTAAACCTAAATGGCGTTGTCCTAACTTCTCCTTTTAGATGTAACTATCTGGCTTCTTACAGCAGATTTTTATATTGTAGTTACATATGAGTATCACCAGCTAAAATGCTAAATACACATGCGACTTATTTTTCCCACTTTCTGGCACCAAGCTGCAGTTCCCACGAAGTGTAAAGCTGTACAACATGATAGCAGATTCCTCACAAGCCACTACCTATACCAAACTGTTAGTATTTATTGTCTTTTTATGAAAGTGCTATCTTTATAATCACTTTATCCCAGATTAAATGTTACTTTGCTGGAAAATATATTTCAGTTTTTCTTTAATTTGCACATGCACCATGAAAACAGTGGAAAATCTGTTTGAAAATAAGTAATTTTTGTTACCTCTAACAACTAAGGTCTTTCGAATGAATCCCAAATTTACTTGCCAGGTTTTCCTTGAGTCAGAACACATCTGACGCTGCACTTAGGAATTCCTAGCATGTGATAAATACAACAGTAAAATATCACAGCGCAACTAACCTGGCACAAGATTTCTGATAGGGCTCTGACCTCTCAATCTGTCAAGCTAATTAGGAAGATCAGACAACCATTAATACTGCAGTCCCCCCAGGATACAGGACGTGCTATTAACACAGTATGACACGGGAGTGTGCAGTGGTGTGAAACTCTAGGGGGTGTCTCCATACCCAACTCCAGCGAGTGTGAAAGCAGCCATACAGCTCATTCATCACAGGCTGTCAGCTGCACCTCCACAGTCAAATGGGATGCCATACAGAATTAATTATTTGGAATCAGCAGTCCAAGAAAAGTAGTCATCAACATCCATTCACATTTAATTTATAACTACTAACCTTATTCTCCCAAACAAAGATATATCCTCCAAAATTCTTACAATTGCAAGTGGGATAAAAAGCTAAGAGCTTCAGGAACTGAATGCGATCACCCTGGTGCTGGGGAAGAGGAGATGGAGACAGCACCTATGTGCCTTCTCCTCCGCCACCTAGTTGTCACACTGACTTACCTCAAGGCTGGGTATCCTGCGGGCCAAGCACAGGAAAAGATGATTTCTGTTCCACCTTCTCTTGCCAACCCAGGGGATCATCTCATTAAAACTTAATGCAGGCTGTCTCAGATCCATCTGGAGTGGGCTCCTCCATTGCTTGGTAACAGAAGTGAAATGGGACCAAACATTGAAAGGAACAAAAGAAGAGGTGCCAGAGCACACATATTAATGAATAGTCCCTAAGCCCAGTGCTACATACACTGGAATGGCTGAAAGCTTGACATATGCCATTTATGGGGGCTTTTTGGTGATGATGTAGAGAACAAAGGATGTTGGGGTGTTTCTCTTGGAGCACCTAAAGGGCAATTCTGCCTGCAACGGTAGCCAGGCAACAGCCAAGATGCTGTCAGACCAACTCGGCAGGAAGAAACTTCCAGGCAATCAGTGCAAGCCCAGACTGTGGGGACAGAGCTGCTGGGAGGTCAGGACAGGATATGAGAAAGCTAAGAGGAGCTCTGGGTGAGCTCTTAGCTGGCATCAAAAGCTGCTGTCATTCAATATGCTTTGAAGCTATTGGTGTTCACTTAGTTTTTAATAGGAATGAGAAAAGCAATATTATTTTTACTTGCTATTGCTTTGTTACACTTGCCATCTAACTTGAGTCATGGTAATCCTTTTACTACAGCCATCTGCCAATTTGCAGTAAATTACTCAGACATGCTGAGCCCTTTGGTTGCACTAGAATGTTAATCTGAACCATCTAGGCCTGCTTTTCATCATCCGGAGCAGTGTGTGCCCTTTTGTTGTCACTGCTGAACACATTTCCCAAAATGGACCAAAATGAAGGACTTACTGTACAGGGTTTTTCTTTTGATGTATCAGGAATGCTTTATCCTTCCATTCTCAATGATTAAGCAGACCCTGGGATATACTATTCTGATTTTTTAGCTGAGGCTAAATGTATTTTTAGCTACAAGTTATTGTTCATTTCTGTAAATAAGCATCCCTTTGCTTTAGTTATTTTCTCTGTATCATTACAAAGCAAGATGGATTTCCAAAGCTTTGAAGACAAAAATGAATAATGCTCTGTATATTTAAACTCATTTACTGTTCAGGCAGTTAATGAAAGTGCAGATCCAATCCTCAAGCTGCAGCTGTTCAGGGCCTGCTGTGTCTTTGCCTTCTCTCTCATTTGGAGAGACAGGTTATGACTTACATCCCTAGAGAAGTGGGAAAGATTTTTTTGTCATATTTTTGTCATCAGTAGTTGAATACAGTCAGGAATTGCAAGAACCTCCTAAAGAAAACAAAGAGTTTTCTCATGTCAAAATGGCCAAAACTTTGCTGCTGATTAAGCAGATGTCTTCCACATGAAGGGGGTCTTCAGAGATGAAGTGGTAAGTGAAGATTGTCTCGTGTAGGAGGCGTGCCAAGAACAGGGCTGACATCTGGAACTGAGCTGTGAGGGGCCAGCTTTGTTCTGTCAGCAAAATTATATTGAAATATACGTCTGCATTCCTACAGAATCAGAAAGCAAGGACAGCTATTATTCAATGATTAGGGCCTACAGAGCGCATGTTCACCTATCTTACTTTAGCTCTCTGATTTAAACTGTTTTGGCATAGGGTGGTGCAAACCAGACTCGCTCCATTCAATCCTCAGGCAACATCGAAACTCCAGTGATATTTGGATAAATTCATCCTCCTCTAAGCACCCACAAAGGGAGGCTTTGGGCACTGAAAAGGAGAAAAGCAGCTCTGGCCCAACATGCAAGATAAACTGGATTCATTAGTTATGTCTTTGTGTGTGCTTCTAATGGTGAGTGATTTCTGTTCCAAGCAGTATCCAGAGATGCTGTCTGAGACTGGAGGGTGGGATTAATCCTTAGCAGCCTTCCACCAGCTTTGGTCAGGACGTTATAGTCACAAAAGCATTTCATTTTCTAATAAAGCCATTGCTAACCTTAAGCAAATCAAACTCAGTAGGCAGGAGTGCCCGAGAGGCTGAGCAGGAGATGCTGCTCAGCTTTAATTCATGGGAGGGATTATTGACACATCAAGGTTGTCTAAATGGCTTAGTATGCCCTAATGCCACACAAACCTCCCGCCACTTGGAACACTATGAGACCTACACAGATACACATTATGGGATTTTCAGTGTTAGAGGGGGAATAAAAGGAAACAGCAAATGCTTTCCAGCTGGCATATTTAAATGCTCTTCATCTTCCTCTGAGACATGTGCAGGTTTATTTCAGCTGATGACAGATCTCTCATCCAAATGTTGCTCCAGATAACATGAAGTCGTTATACTTACCCTGCAATGAATCTAAACAAGGCAACATTCTTAAAATCATATGTCTGTATGACTGCAATCACAACTTACTTAAACATATTAAATACAGAAACAAGGCACAAGGTTTGAACCCCCTGCCTTAAACTAATGACACACTTTCATAAGGAAAGCCTCACAAGTTAAGTACAGACGGAGTTAACACCTTAGACACCAGCTGGTTTAGGTCATGCTATTTACGTCCTGCTGCTTACAATAATAATAAGAAATAGGCTGGCTGGTAAAGCTAAGTGCCAGCTACAGACCATATGGCAACGATGCAACATACAATTAAGAATAATACATACACAGAAAATTAATGTCCTTCAATTGCCAGAGGGTCCCCACACTTTGAAGAGGAAACAGAATGGACCCCATGGCCATCCAGTCCGTGAAAACATTCGTTTTCACACTTTTGGTAGCTGACAAGCTCCATGTACAGCTGTGCTGTGGACACATTGGTTACCCTGTGTACAGAGGAACAGCAGATGCTTTGAGAACCTGGTCTGTACTCCTCGGGCTCACAAAACTCTTTTTCAGCAACAAAGTCAGGACCAGACACCTGTGTGGCATCTCAGAGGCCCTGCATCAGGGAAGAGGTTCTGTATCACATCACATTCACCAAACACGTGTGGCCCTACAGCCAGTGACAGGGACTTCAGTGCACACACAGTGGACACTAGACTGCTGAATCCATGGGGATTAAGGGCACTGGAAAGTGAAGTACATAAAAATATTAATCTGAGAAAACAAAGAAATTAAACCAACTAGTTCTATTACTGTTCTGGGGTTTTATCAGTATTATTTCCAAAAGTTGTAAACTTTTAATGAGCATTTAAAATGAAACTTTCAGAAACCACAAAGGCTCCCAAGACAATCCCTCTAGGATAAAAAACACAGGGTAGAAATAAAGTGGGTTTTACTCACCATTTTCTCTCGTCAATGAAAAAGAGGTACTTTCTTTATTTTTGGTTTTGTTCAGCAGTTTTTACCTTTATACTTATAAAATATTGAAGATGAAAAATTTTTCAGCTGTCAAGGGGGAAGAAAGTTACAGTTTATTCAATATTGGGCTAGATAAATCCAATCCTGTAAGAAAATGAGTGGTGCCTTGAAAGCTAATGCTATGTGACCCAATGTAGCCAGGCGTTATTTTACATGTGGTCTGTGCTGGGACACATCTGTACCATGGGCTACAAGACAGCTGCTGACCACTGGACCCACTGTGCAGGCCAGCTCTGGCCTCAGAGCCATGCAGCTGAGGCTTGTCAGCACAGCTGGCCACAGGACCAGGACCAGACTCTGCTCCTCCTCGGGGCACAGCCACTGCTGGGCTGAGGCTGCCTCCATCTGTTTGCATCTAAAGGACTTTCTGTTTTCACTAGAGGCTTTCTGTGCTGTCAGCACTACAGCCAATGAGTCAGACTGTCAAAAGAGTTAATCCATGTGGTTTTTCTTTCTTTGCACTAGTCTGATACACAGCTTCAGCTGTGTCAGCAGAGTTTTTCCAAGTTTGAAATGGATTTAAGAAGTGAACCTGCCATGTCATCCAGGAGGGAGAGCGAACCCAGGCTAGCATGGCAAAATCAAGAGGGGATAAAAAAATCAGTCTGCTCAAATAACATACTTAATCAGCTGAAAAAAGATCATCAGTAGTGAATGATAATCTCAGTGGATGGAAGACCAACGCATGATTTATTAGCCAGAGATCATCAGCTAAATGGTCTGACTTAAATTTACAATTTAAACTTCAGTGAGAAGTCAGAGTCTACAAACTCTGTTGTAAATGATCAGTTGCATTTGTTTCAAAACACATTCTACCATGAGAGGTAGACAAATACAGGGTTTTTCAGCAGTACAACTGGGGAGGTGACCCAAACTCTGAAGCAGATGCCCATGATCAACCCCAAAATGGCTTTATTGCACATAATTCATTAAAACAAACACAAACCCGTGCAGATGAATGTCTTCGACTCTAATAAAAATGCATGTTTGCTGTAGCCTTCATCTAATACACTTGAAATATAAATCAAGGAACCCTTGCCAAAATATTTTGTCCTAAGCTCTGTGATTGCCTCAAAGACTCTGTGCGGTTACATATGTACTTGCATTTGTCTGGTAGTATTCATGGTAGTCCAAGCAAATCAGAAACGGTGACACAGTCAAGAGGCAGGGCACCACAGCTGACACAGGTGAGTCTTGTGTAGGTGTGACAATTTTTAGGAAACCTCTGCCTTTGCTTCACTGTTGTACTCTCTTCTATGAACTCGTTTAGACAAGAAGCTCTTCAACACATTGATATCCATCAATGCAGCACTGCAGTCGCTGGGACATAGTAACATTTGGGGCCTGTGGGCGTTTGCATAACACAGATCAGTAAAAACAGCCAGTTCCTCCTGGGACAAACTAATACCTATTTGCATCCATCTACAAAAAAACTGCTGCACCACATTATACATACTGATTGCATGTGCCACTTCTGGTACATATCTCCTCTTTCAGTGTTATCCTAATGAAAATTTTTCTAGGTAGGATATTAACCTTTCCAGCTACTAACAGGCAGAATCACGATTTATTCCTTACATAAAAATGAAAGGTCAGTGTTCTTCTCAATCATTTGTCTAAATAATAAATATTAATAAATTGATCTTGGCCTGTAAAGATAAAACCTCTATGATGCAAGTAGCCAAAATAATTATGAGGACTATAACACACACACAACAAAATGCAACCCCCTTTTTATCAATCAGTCCTAGACTTTCCAGTAATGCAGTAAACAACGATCCATAATGTGCCAAACCAAAAAGCTACTGTAACTAACTAAGGTGAGGCATCCCAATAGAAAAAGTATGGAAAAGTACTGAAAACAGGAAACCTGAAAAACGTTATTACTTTCAAACTGAACCTGCTCACATATAATTCAAAGAACAAAGTCCAAGTGGGCTGTAATGAAAGTCCATAGATAGACAGGCATACAGAAAGCTGCAGCACGGAGACAATTTTCTATCTAGCAGGATAGCTGGGATCAGCTTGCTGAAAAGGAATGTACTCCCAGGGAAGAAGCAGCTTTCACAATTGCCACTTTGTCATGCTCTTCATTAAATAATTCAGGAATGTATAACACCATTTGCTTACTTTAAGATTAAATTACAAAATAAATCCCCTGAGGCCAAAGCAGTATTGCAGTATCACCCAGGTACCCCTGCAGTTCCTTTTATAACTCCAGGGCATCAGATCTCATTATAAACAGCCACGTATTTTTAAATGTCCCATCAAAGCTATTGTTTTATTAAGCCTGACTGATGACTCCATGGTGATAAGTGATGTGCTCCAAAGAATCTGATGTCCGCATAAAGGAAGCAGGATGACACATCTTCCTGCCTGTCTGGGTGAAGACAGGTTACCGGACATCCTGAGGAACGCTGGGAATTCCCCTCCTTGTAGTCAAACAGTAGAACAAATGACATCATTAAGAGAAACGCAGATGTATCCCTGAATGGCTCAGGGGCTTCAGATGTGTGGAGGGTAACTAGGGTGATGTTCCCTGTGTTTCACCCACTGCCAAGCACTAATGATAAGGAGAAAGGGTTGGGGCTACACTCCAGCCAGAGAGGTGAAAAGAGACAGGTAAACTAAGTTCCTGAGAGATCAGCAGACAAACAGCTGAGGCTGGTATTGCTGGCAGCAATGGCAACAGCCAGCAACCCAGGACACTGCAAGATTTGACATGAAAAAAATGGCAAAGGCACAGTGGACAAGAGGAGGTGCCCAAGAGTCGGTAGCCTGGTACACAGGCTGTGCCCAGGAGGACTCTGCCATGTTTCCACAACATTTGGCCCCTGTGGAAAACACACTGGATGCTGCCACCATGATTAGGTCCATCAGTTTTGACTACATTACTTTGACAGGGATGGATACTTGGCAAAGATTGAAATTTCATTCTATACTACACAGGTTAAAACTTTGTTAGTTTAAGTACATCTTAGCTTACAGAGGCACCATGGAATTACTAATTAAGCAAGTGTTAGTGCTTACGGAGCTGGACAGAGGTGGCTTTGGAAGTCCAAAGACTTTCCATGGTGATTCGGGCTGTGCAGATCCAGCCTGTCAGGACTGAATCCCACAAGGTCTTCTGCCCCACTCTACATCTGAAAGGATGGGCAGCCACCATACGCTGCTTGTAAAGCAACCTCAACACTCTCCCTCATACAATTCTCTTTTGCTTGCCTGTCCAGCCCACTGTTTGAGCTCCAAAACTTTTGAATCCTCCATCACGAGGCTACAGGAACGCATGCCAATATGAAAAGGGTCATTTGTACTTCTGGAAAAGGGTAGAAGAGAACTATGTACCCTGAAGTCATTTGCCATAAAATACTGCTAACAACAGAATGGCTGATGACATCAATCTGCACACAGTGTCTGGTACTATTTCTTTGACAACCTAAAATTAAACAGGAACAGTAAAAGATGATGTAAAAAATAGCTTTACAACATGTGACTAACTACAGGAAAGCATATGTGCTGCGCTCTGTATGAAAACATATAGCCGGTCTTCATCATACTGAGTATGGGCCAAGCAATAGAAAATTCGGATTGTGTGGCTCTGTTTTTTCTGACAGAAACCCAGAAACATGAGATAGGCAGAAGTGTTTGACATGTACTGTCTCTGCTAGTAAAGATCACGTGAGCTCTTGGTCTGTGCTCTCTCCCAGGGGACTAATGATCATGAGATCACAGAAACAAAGCTGAAAAGCAGATGTAGCACTTGGGTTCTTGCAGAACAATAAGAAAGAACTTTCTCTTGCAGAGCAATAAGAAAGTGGAGCAGAGAGACACAGGCTGCACTTCGGATCTTTGTAACTTCAGGGGGTACTGTACTCCCAATTTACAGAAGGGCAATAAATCAATCACAGACATTTCTCTCTATCTGTTATGCTAACTGTGGAGATTCGACAGGAGCAAGAGGAGTAATAACATGGAAGTACAATGTGACCCTGTGACAGAAAAGGTGCTATAGCTGTATGACCATAGGGACAAAAAAGAAGGCAAGGAGATGGTTTTCAGGACGGGAAAAGGAAAGGAAAAAAATGTATTTGTCATCAAATTAACATTAATCCCTAGAACCAAACTGCCAACAAAATATTTTGAAACGACTCTTCAGTGGGGATTGAATATCCCAGGGGAATAAGCAATGGGATTTGTAGATTGCAAGTAACTCCGGCCGAGGGGGTGGTAATAGAAAGTCATTCCACAGCTGTGCAGCAATCTATTTGAAATATTAGTGATTGCAGATGATGGAATGGGTTTAAAATTAATAAACAAACAGGCTCATACAGGGATGTGATGCATCTCTTAAGATGTGAGGGCTCCTGGGAGGATGTTTCAACTAAACATCATGATGAAATGCACCACCAGCGGCTCTACTCCTGGATTTTCTATTACAGTGCATTTGGACAGAACTTTGTGTTTTCAGTTTGCTGAATGATACACGAGGCTTTATCATAACAATATCTGGAATAATGACCGCTGTCATGTTGGTGATAAAGAAGCGTTAAACAGAAGAGAATGAGAAGCCCACTTAATTTCCAGAAGATTTCACTATCTGACTTTTTGTTTCTCTACCTATAATATTATGTACCCAGGAAATAAAGATTGTACAAGTATCTCATTTTAACAGAGAAACAGCCAACTACTATGAAACGGACTGTTCACTAAATGTCTTCATCAGTGTTCAGTGAAATCAAAGACACAACTCCCACTGACTTCAGCAGACAGGATCATGCTCTCACAGCCTGATACAAAGACAACAAAAGCCAACAGAAGATGCTCACTGATTTCAGCAGACTTTAGATCAGGTCAGGATGTCAGCCATTCACCATCGCATATAGGGGAATTTTGTCATCAAAATGGAAATGAAATCTTTTTCCCCCATATCATCAGGGGAAATTACCGGCATAATAAATGAAAAGGCAAGATTTAGTCAGAAAAATTATGTTTCCTTTCAGTGAGGAAGAATGGTATCTTGGAAACCAAAGCTCTAACAAGAAACATCCACAAACAAAGCACTTGAAAAGAAATTTGATACTAATCATATGCTAAAGAAAATAAGCAATAAAGACTAAACCCCTCCTTGTCTCTGTGCTTGCTGACTCATATAGGAAGCTGTGGAAGAGACGCTACAATATTATTTACTGCATGCTTAACTGCAATGTACAGAGTCATCACCCACACAAGCATCTTCTAAGCAAAAGACTGTCCTTGCACTTGACTGCTTTGTTGGAGGAACATAATTAATATCAGAATCATAGGTACTATAGTGTTAAAGGAATTACAATAGGGAGAATGAAAAGCTAGGGAATGATCAGAAAAATGGAGCTACATCTGAGCACTCTACTTTTTCTTATATTGTATCTTAAATCATATTTTATCAAATAATAATTTGATCAACAAATATCATACAAATCATTATTTCTCTTACAGCTCTACATAAAGGATCAGTATAATGTAATATGGACTTTGTGTCTAACTTAATCACAAAGGGTAGAGATTCACAACTTTGTAGCATTTGTATCTTGACAATGCTGTTGTGTTTGCCTCTCCACCTCCAACACTCCCGAGCCACTGATACTCAGGTGACTGGGGCAGCAAATCATGGCAGTCTTAAAAAGAACCAGTCCAGAAAACAAATTTTTCACCAAAATTATTTGGTGATATCTACACGCAAAAGATTATACTGTAAACTCTTTGCTGCTCTTTAATTGCTATGTAGTTAAACATTTTGTCAACGTATTGTCAAATATGGGATAGGATTGTGAGAGGTAAACCCTGCACTCCTGTCAGGCCCTGCCTCATTTTGTGGTATTTGTATTCCACCTGTGTCAAAATGCACATGCAGATCTACCACATTTAAAAGCCCATGTTCTGATCTATGGCCACAGGACACAGCTCTCCACACAAAGGTACACTTTGTGCCTTCTTCACATGGGGATGCATTGACAAAGCCACCAGAGAAAGAGGTAACAAAACTGCTGCTGAAGCTACTCTCTGCCTGACCAGTACAGTCTAGAGATAAGCGCTAGCAGTACATGAAGAAGTTAATTAGGAGGAGGAACTGGATTGGATTAATTTCTTCATAACATTGATTGACTTGGACAGCACATTTCACTAACATTTATGCTGCAGTGAAACCTAATTATGATTTCGCTGAGTGACAGGATGACACAAAACATACAACCAAATTTTGAAAGGGCAAATTAGGTCGCTGTAATTGCTTGATAATTACTTTTCAGTGTTACTTGAGAAGTTCAATATATATACAATCAAACAAAGATCTGAAACTGCGTCAATAAACACCATTCAAAGGACATTCTTGCACCTCATGTGTCACTGTTTCGACTGCTTGCAAATGGTAACACCCTGAAGCTGTAGATGGCTCCTTCTTATTGTCCCCCTCGGGGAACTCGGCCTGTGTTTGCCTGCCCTCTAAGAGACCTGCTAGACACGGTCTTTCATGCCCCAGGGCAGCACTCTAATGTATTCCACCCTACCAAAGCTTTTACTCCACTAATGCTTCTGTGCAGTTGGCTTTGACATTGATTAAGGGATTAAAGACACAGCTTTGTCAGTTGTTAGGCTTGCAGAAGAGACTCCTGTTTCTTAGAGCTGAAATTTTCTACCAAGTGGCTCAAAAGAGAACATGAA
>KZ508483.1:8577-27581 GCA_002844005.1 Limosa lapponica baueri | reverse complement strand
CCAGTCAAGGTGAGGACCATCTGCACTGAGGTCTTGCCTCCTTACTTCTGTGCTTTCTACTGATTCCCTGTAGCTTCTCCTTTACCTCTGCAGCATATTTCTACTAAAACCATCTTTATGGGGCTTTCAGTAGATAATCATCACAGAACCCCTCAGTAAAGGAGACACTGAAATTACAGCAGTTGGGAATGCTGGAGTGGTTGCGTTCCCTCTTCATCAGCTGGATTCTGATGAGACTGAGAACAATGAGAGATGGTGGGCTCTTCTGCAGATCTGTACTTGCTCCCTAACTCTTTGGCCATGATGTGGACATATTCCTGCCTGTAACTGCTTCTTCCAGGCTCTCCAGAAGTTATAAACTTAAAGAGAGAATGGTACTAGAGAAGCTGAAGCTCCCCTTCTTCAAACACTTTGGAAAATAACTCACAAACATTCCTCTCTAGATGTAGAATAGGACCCAGCCCATGATACTCTGTTATGTGTGTGCAATCCCTTGAATCTGCTACATAATCTAAAAGAAAATCTGAATGTAAACCAGTGGGAACAAAATGCATTTCCAGGTAATAAGAGGAGACTATTCAATAAAAATTGGTTGGCAGTGTTTCAGCTATAATATAAGCAGAGACTAATATAACTAAGAGGCTACACATTAAGCCTCTAAACAAATTAAAAATGCTAGTAATCAATGAGAACACAACAAGCAGTAAGCCGTTCAGCCAATCTATTAGCAAAACAAGCACTAACCCCATTAGGCTACTTTTAAAATTATCACAGCCTAATAAAAACAATCTACTGATTCTCAAGCCAATGAAAATGAACCAGCCAGTTGAAGCAATTTAATCTCCTTTAGCTAAGGAAGGAGAGCGCTAGCTAAAGCCCTGGCATGCTGACTGACCTATAATCCATTCTTACCAAAGACAGATGCTACCACTGCCTGCCCGAGGGAAGTGGAAGAAGAAAAAAAGGAAATTTGGAATGCTCAAAAATGCCTTTACTTACATTTAAAAAAACCCAGGAAACATTACCCTTATACTTCCCATGCTATTTTTTCCTTCCTAAGAATTAAAGCCTCAATGCACTAATGAAAGGCCTGGAAATGTTTGTAGTTTTAAAGGGCTTTGTCCTGACTTTATTTCTGTGTAATAAGTACTGGCAAAGCTACTCTATAATTTTGATTAAAAAAAAATAAATCTATAAATAGATAAGTGTGGTTGATGAAGCAAAACTGCATTTCCAGCATAGGCATACACACAACCACAGAATAATAAAGAAACAAAAGACTTCATCCAGAACTTTCCAAAACATGTTGTCATTGTGCCTAGAGGCTTCAGCTGCTGGCTCACAGTCCTCTTCCCTATGCATTCAGCTTCAGAGGAACTCCCCTCTCCAGTGCAGGAACCCAGCAATCAAACCCAGATTGACTGGTTTTTGGAATTAACTTATTTTTATCGTTCCCTTTCATTTCAGGCATTTCCCCCAGTCACAGACTCTATGTCTCTACAAGATGGGCCCCATAGGAAGGTCCTGTCCTTCCTGTGGTGGGCATGAAGTATCTGCCTTGGACATGCAGACACATCTGCTGTTTGACATGCTATTTTTAGATTCAGCATATCTTGAGAAAATGCCTGAAGGATTCATTAGGGTGGCTTTTCATCTCTGATCAGTGCTTCCGCATCGGATCTAGCTGAAATGGGTATCCTCAGAGAGTAGGGCTCCATCCAGTGTCTGCTAGATGAGTTACTTAAATCTCTGCTTAAGTTTATGAATTAAGCCTCAGAGACTTATGCCTGTGCTCCCACTCCAAAGGAGCGTCCTACTCTCCAGTAATAAAACGAGCAGTAACTACTAGTAACTGGAACAGAAAACAGTACAATTCTCAGCTACTTTGTCTGGACAGGCAAACATTCTGGGATCATTCCAGCCTTTCAGGACCTACTCTCTTGTCAGACAAGGCTGGCAGAGACAGTATGATGGCTGTTAAGAGCAACAGCTGCTCAGCCATTTCCAAGGTAAGCCTTTGAAAAATAGACTATGGTGAAATTCTTGGGTTTGAATTGTTGGATTTTTTTTGCAAAAGACTCCTATTGAGCTTATCAGAACCAGGATTTCATCCTACTGCTTTAAACAGGTGAGTTTAACAGTAAGGACGTGCCTGGTATTTTTAAGCAGGGGCTCCAGATTCCCACCTTCCCATGAAAAATACTCTTGTCATTTTGGTATCTAGAAGCTTGTTCCCAGACTGAATATTGGGATGTTCTAAACTGCATTCAGATGTAACCAAATATGTCCCAGTCTGTGATAACTGCTGTCAACAGAATAAAAATGGATAAGCATATTTATCTATATGAAAAAAATGCCCTTAAATCTTAGTTCAAACCTGTAAAATGTAGGTTGCATCTTAAACTTCTCTGTGCAGCTGAAATAGGTTAAAGAAAACTCCTTTGTACTCTTCATTTCTCATGCACAGAACATTATCACTTACAATTAGGCATGACATTTCAGTAAACATTGCTTGTATTGAGTTAATAGACAAAGCACACAGGAGACAGCTATCAGCTAAAGAGGAAAAGAAGGGAAACAAAGCACTGATGAAGCAGACTTTTATGCTGGCAAAAGAAACAGAGAAATGTGTGAATTATCATTTTTACCTCCACCCAGCCTAAACTTCTGATATGTTGCCCAGTTGTACTTACTCACTTCCTAAGAATATTAAGAGACTCAGTTGTAGAAAAAAGCATTAACCTGAAAGTAGTCCCTTTCATTTAAATTTGTCAGACATTTTATAATAAACTCAACTACTTACTGATTTTAGTTTCCCTAATTTCTTACTTTGTATTTATAAATTATAAATAACTTTTATAGTCATATTAACCAATTTTATTTAACACCGAACAATTCAATAAAATCTTAGTAAACACAGGCTGAGAATGGTGATGTTTCTATTAGAAGTATGTATAGTGACAAAACAAAAATGCAAAAATATTACCTGTAGTAAACAGATTTTCTGGTAGGCACCATGTTGTTTTAAAGGTTATGAACTCTGACAAGATCATTTCATCACTAAGGGTTAGACTATAATCGCTTCATGCTGGATGGAATTTACACCCTGGGGATTTTCTGTCATTAGTTACAGTTGGGTTACTCACAGCATAATCATGCTATGAGCAAGGCTACGGGCATCAGTTGTACTCAGATCTAGGTTATTAGGTCTCCAGTTTAAGGTCTCTTTAAAGAACAAAAAGATACAGGTTGCATTCAATTCAGAACTGAAAACTGCTTTCGTTTATCTTTAAAAGTGACATAAAGAAAGAATACTTTATCTGCACATTAAGAAAATGTCAAAATGTTCCCCAAAGGTATTCAAATTAACATGTATGTAAATTATCTGTCATTTTGATTGCTCATAACAGTCAGTGTGCGCACAGCACTAAGCACTTCAAGAAGGAATATGACCTACTCTTTGTCAGATTGGGAGTACGGGGAAACCATTAGAAACAAACACCATTTTTGAAAACGGGACCAGAGTATCCAGTGTCGGGAGTTACGCTGTGAATCGTTCTCCCTCCTTCCTTGCCCTCTTTTAGATAGTCAGCTAAAACTCAAGCTATGACACTATTAGGACATGGAGCTGCCTTGCAGCAAACATATTATGACTTAATTTTAGAATAGCATCTCCTTTGGTGACTACTTTAGATGTTCTCAAGAAAATCAGTTTCAAAGTCTCATTTAAGCACCATCTGGACAACCCGTTTATTCACAGAATATGCAAAACTACAGCCATTAAAAAGTAATGCAGCCAAGACAGTAGATTAATTAATTAAAGACATTACTTCCTTTGTAGCATACACTCGATCCTGTATTTTTTCAAAGCTCCTTACCATGGAAATTCTGCAGCATTGCTATATACGCGTTTATCGCTATAAACTCACAAAACTTTGTTTTCAGTAAAAATTCAACTCTCAATATAATACTGCTTCTAGGCACAATGTAAACCTCAGCAGGAAAAGGGCCCTGCAGTGCTCTGAATAAACATCTTGGTGCATATACTGTATATTCTCAGCGTGCAATACATGGTTGCTACCTCATATTTCCAATATGCCTGGAAGTTATTGCTTAAACAAAATAGCTGTAGTAAGAACATGCAGTTCCCAAGGGGGATATTCTGACATCCACAGTGCTGCTCGTGAATGGAGCTATTACCATGGAAAACAAGCATCAGCTTTTAAAATGGGATACTAATTTATAGTTTAGACTGTTGTTATAATAAACAGCAAACCAGAGAAAGCCCCTGACATTTCTAATATTTAAGCTCCTTAAAGGAGCATCCTTATCTCCTCATAACCAAAACTTAAATGAGCATCCTCTCAGAATGCAGTTGCTTGTATTTCTGTTTAAGTAGGGTCCTGCCACCATCCCTTTCAGATGCATAACTGTATGCAGATTTTACACTCCAGGCTTGCTCCTGTTTATCAGAAAGGGAATGTAGTCTATGACGACCAAACAGCAAAAGGAGTAAAAGGAACTTGTGCTTGATCTGGTTAATAAACAATTATGACATCTGTAGGTTTGCTTTCCTTCACTAGCTGCTTTTTAAGGAAGGGTTAACTTTTTCCTGTGTTTATCTTGTGAAACTATGTGAAATTTGAGACTGAACAGTCTAAAATGTACTGTTCAAGTAGCTTCAAAGAAGAGCATTCATGTAACTGTAAAGCACTGCCATTGTGGCCAAAGCCTGACGTTCACAGTGCTGAGGGTGCCCTGGCAGGGCCCAACCTTTCATTTACAATGTCTAATTTTAAAAATTGTGCTCATCTGGACAAGGAAGTAAGCTATTTTTTTCTTTTGCAGCCTCCAGATGTTTTGGGGTAAGTTTTGAACATTTCTTTTTACAGTCTTTTAAATAAAAACACAAAAAAAAAGATTTAAAAATAAAACTTCTTGCTGGATGCTGGAGATAATTAATATACAGTTTGTAACATCATGCACATGCAAAACATAATACATTGGGCTATGATTTTTCATTCCACTCAGTCTTGCTTAAACAGTGATGCTGTAATTTGGGTCTTTGCTTTTAGCTTTGCTTTAATCAATTATGAATTTGATTTTTTTCCCACTCATAAAAGTGAGTGCCAGTACCACCACCACCTCTATCTACAGTTGCTGAGATATAACACAATCATTTATGCCCAGGCGCAGTCCTTAGGTGTGTGCTCTAGTCAGGATTCCTGCAAACAGCAAAGCCCAGGCAGGAATACGCTGCAGCCCACGCACAAACTGTGTGGCTGCCTGGGACAACTGGCCATGCCATCGGAACTGCCTTCTCCCATGGCCTGCCCTTCTGCTCATGGCTGTCCTCTCCTGAGAATGGGCAAGTGCAGATGCCTTCTCCTACAGCCTCCAGAAACTTCCGATAAAGACCCTTTGATCAGATTAACTCCCAGTTGCTACTTCGTTGCCATTTCCCCTCTAAAGCTTCAGAATATGTAACCAGGGCTGCCCAGAAGCTCAGCCATCCATTTGCCTAAAATCTTGCCATTTGAATTGATGAGCAAATTTTAACACTGCGCTGTATTCACGGAATCACGGAATCGTCAGAGTTGGAAGGTACATATTCTCCTATGTTCAAAATGCAAATTTCACTCTTACCCTAATATCAACCAGTATTGTAATCACATATTGATTTTAACTTGGAAGGAGAAAATTACCTAAAGCAAAAAACCATAGTCGTAAAATTTTATTTTCTTCTACCTAATGCACTTCCCAATTAAATACAAGCCCATTAGCATTAACAGAGAAGGCCTGGTGTTACCAAAAGTTCAATCATATATTATCACATTCATAGACCGTAGGTGTTTAAAAATCATAAACCTTTCCTGTGTAACTTGGCCTTCTGGAATGTGGGGAGAAATGAGCACTGATAGCTGGTCAAACCATCATTTTATGTCAGGGCTGAAGACAATGGGGATGAACCACCCTCTGAAGATGCTGGGCTTTTGCCCAATAACTGCAAAACAGAGCAAAGACTCTCACTTGGACATGAGCTGATCGTGATCAGACATCTAGCACGAGGTGGGTGATGGACAGCTCTCCCCACTGCTGGGGGTTCGGCTGCTGGGACTCCAGCAGCCCAGCAACTCAGAGACGGAGCAGCTAGGGGCTGCTCCCTTCCCTCTGGGGACATGGGGACAGTGCTGCGGGGACTCATGGCCGGGCCAACCCCCTGCCCCTGCCAACTGCCTCCAGCTGACACACTGGTGTCTGCCCCCACTGCTGAGCTCCAGCCGCACTGTGGCTGCTCTGCAGCTGGACCCTGACCTGCTCCATCACCATGGCCCTGCCTGGAGACCTTCACCAGGTCTCACCCTGGGCCCAGCCTGCAGGCTGCATCCCACCCTGGCCTCCTCCCTGCCCCATCACCATGGCCCTGCCCAGCAATCCTGGTGCTGTGCCTCATCAGGCCTGACCCTGATCCCAGCCCATGGGCTGACTCCCCCTTGGCTCCCAGCTCCCTGTGCCACAGGGAACAGCTGGCCCTCGTTGCTTCCTGACAGGTGAGATTAATTCCCACATATTATCTTAGTACTGAAAGTGCAAAAGGTGGTGACAGATACCCAACCCCAGTAAAACAATGGCAATTAAAATATGTATGAGAAAAAATGATTAATAATTTGACTCCTCTACATATATGAGAGGACTGGAATTATACTAGAAAAATATCTGCCTTTGTTAACTACAGGATTAACTACCGATCACCGGAAGAATAATACCTGGTTTTTTTAGAGTGAAAACAGTATGGATTATCACCCCTCAAATACTAACCAGAAATCTCTCATAATACCTGTGCATTTTCAGTTGAATGCTGACCACCTGTGCTAAAATTCCTCATGTGAGACATCGGAGTTCTGCATCAGAGAAATAGATAGGATTAAGAGATGCATGGATAAAATAGGTATCACAGGGATGGGTGAACAAAGCTTTTGTAGAGAAAAGCCACGGCTCGTATTTGCTTTTTTAAAATCAGTAACAATGTAACAAACAAAATAAACTGTAATTGCATTTTCAAAGTGCTTTTCTTGGGATCCTTCACCAAAGATTCTTAAGAAACCTAATCTGCCATGCAAGAAGCTGAAACGTTAAAAATGTATAACTCTTGCTTTTCCCTTCAGAGAAAACTGTTCTCCAAGGGTGAAAACAAACGCAGAGTGATTTTATTTCAAAGAAGTTGCTCCTACTAGCTTTTGCAATTTAGAATCCTCAACAGCCATTTGATGGATAATACCGACTTGCAACAATGAATGAGTTTAGGATCAAGACATAATTTCATATTGTACTGAACTCCTGATTATTGTGGGTTTTCACAAGTGTCCTGAAATTTTTTCAAACTCTCACACTGAGAGTAAAAGCAGTGTTTTCTGCAAACACCTGAGAGAAGTTCTTACTCCATTCCATCAAGGAGTCACAGTTAACATGTACTCCCATTTTCAGCCGATTTGTCTGTTTAGAAACTTGCATGTGCAAACCTTGTACGTGGCACAGCTCCATCACCATCTGTTCCAATGTCTCCAGAGCACAGACAGCGAGGAGCTCTGACAACTGAAGCTGGAACATACGGAGTGTTTATAGCACAAGAGTCATTACACGAAAGTAGGCCTTGGAAGGAGGGTGAGATGGTTTGGACTGTCCCTTCACATTAATTTTGGTATCTTCTGCTGTTTTGGTTGAGTAAATTGACCGTTAAGTTTAAAATTCAGCAAAAAGAAAAATAATTCCTTGAAGTTTCTCTAAAGAAACAACACACGTTCTCAAGTTTCCACTTTGTGGGGAAAAAGACAAACAGGGTAATAGAACTACTATTTTTAATGCTTGAATATATACTTTCAAATTATTTTGGCACAGGAAATTGTTTTAACAGTAACAAAACATCTGGGTTGTGTAGTGTCAAGCTCTTCTGCCCTAGCTGTGCATCTGCATTTAGCAGAGGACTGTATCTCTGCACTGTCATCTTGCTTTTTAACCTCTGGAATCCGATCACTATAATCACTGCTACACATAGAAGCAGAACAATTTAGGTCAGGGGGGACCTCTGGAGGTCATTTAACACAACCCCTTGGTCAAAGCAAGGCCATCTGAACCAGTTATTTTCCTTTGGTAGCTATCAGTGACATAAACAACAAATAAAGCACTCGCTGTCCCTTATCATATGCCCAACTCGTGAGCTCAACCCTACTGCCACAGAAGAGAGTTATGGGTTGAAAAGTATAGATGATGCATGATGAATAAAATTTCTTCCTTACAGAAAGCATCCCGCAGAGGCTGCTTGGCGCCCTGCTGAAGACCACGTTTGTTCTTGAAGAACTACTCTGGAATGTTCCTTCAAATGTCAAGTTTAAGAGCATCAGAGTGGGGAGAATATACTTAATGTGAGAGAGATCCATTCTATCAGCTTTTTCAGAGCTTCTTCCACGGTGCTTTTTGACTATGACAAAACACACTGCATTGCAAAAACACTCTTCTGGAAGACATATGACCTCCAATAGTAAAAGGATTGTTTGAAGAAAGTTGTTTTTTCTTCCACAGAGGCCACTGCTATCTCAATAGTCATCTTGGAGTTTCCTGAAGAACACTATCACTTTTTAGTTCAATTGTGATATATGTCGATTTTGCAGCATACAATCATGCAGGATAATGCCCTTTGTAAGATATTCAATAATACTATTTTCTACCCATTTCATACTTTTCAGCCTTGTTCTCTTAACTGTTTTACAAAGGTAAGCAAGCCTTGTCTGTTCTTCCCTCACAAATGAAAGGTAACCAACTGAAGTTCATACAGTTAGTTCCATGCTTCAGCCCTGAAAATACATTACTTCTTTTTGTACATGCAGAGTGACCCCAAGAAACGCGTAGCTTCTGCTGCACCCAGGAGCATGGGCAGGGTCCCTGAGCGGCTGCTGTGGAGCCAGGCTCCTCTGGGGTTCACCATACCTCAGCTGTGGTGGAAAAGGGTCAAGTGGGGTGGAGAAGTCAGGTAGAAAGGAAAGACAGGCAGCAGCTATGCAGCCAGCGTAGCCATACTGAGACAGATCTGGCACCTCTGTTAGCATGTGAGGGCTCAGGGTAAGCATATATTTTCTCCACAAAAATACTGTATCTAGCACATGGAACTGCACTCCAAACAGCGTGCAGAATCTGTTCTAGCATGAAATAGTTATGAAAACAGGCAGAAAGGTTTGTTGTGTACTTGAACTACCTATGTATCTGATTGCTGCTCTTAAGTTTGCCCAAACCTACTGGGAACAGCAGCAGTGAAAAACCTGTCAGTATTTACAAGCTTCTGGAACAGCTCCATTTTTTAATCATTTCTAAGCTCCAAGTAAGCAAGAAAGGACAAATGAACAGTTCTGACAACATACTGACTGACAACGTGTTAACATTTTTAAAGCACTCCTAGGGTGCTTTCCAAATAGGTTTTGGAAGGTGAAAGAAATGAACAGAATGTGGTGTGTGCAGCCAGAAGTACCGTGTGATGGCAGTTTCAGTGATTCTTCTGTGGTACTGAACATTCTTTGATTTGCAGAAACTCAAACAATCTGTCTCTGAAGAAATAGCTCCAGGATGTTGCGACAGGAAGGAAACGTACTCTGTAAATGCTGGAGTGTCCCGTGGAACTGATAGATGCTGTGTCTAACGAAAAATGCTTAGGAAATGCTTAAGTAATTCACATATCTAAAGAACAGGATTGATATGCCCTGAAACACAGAAAGCTGATAAAGTCAAAATTGCAACAAGACATATGTCTGTTACCCTGTGTCCATTACAAAAGTCATCTGACTTGTCATCTGGCTTTTTTGATTGCTTTATATCCCCTACACATCAATGACAGAACAGCACAAGCATGCCAGAAATCTGATTCAAGAATGAGAAATGGGTTGAGTTTGCAGTAATGTTCAGTTATACAGGAACAATCAGCCCCAGACAGTTCATTCCTGCAGCACGCCAGCAGCCTTGAAACAAGGTCTCACAGCTCCCAGACACCTTATCAGGCAGCCACAGCAGCTTGATCTTAGCCACGTATTCAAGTGGAAGAATGACCAAGCAGGCTCTCCTGAGGCAGCAGGCGTTCGTCCTCTGTGTGTCACTGAAGTGGTTTCATCAGCCAGAGAGTAACAACAGGAAAAAACAATGAACTTAAAGAAAACTTCTATACAGAACCTATATGCTGATCTATGCTCTACTGATCCACCACTTCCTGCAAAAGTGAGAAGCTAGCTGCCTGCATTGGTCACTGATAGGAAAAGCTGCCTTTTTGATATAATATACATGCTATACGGAGTTGCTTAAATACTACTGAACACTTATGCCAGAGTATTCAAATGTGTCACAGAAATTTGTCACCTTAAGTGCTCAACTTTTCTAACACCTGGACGACCATGAATTTAGGCGGCTCGACCTCAAACACATTCATTCAAAATGCATAACCAAAATGTATTCTTCCACACAGCTATATTACCGTGGAAACACTGTATTTATCAAGAGCTTTCTGCTGTGACATATTTGGATTTCAAATCCAGACAAAACAAAAAGAAGTACCATGTTTAAAATAGTTCACATGAGTATTTAATGCAGTGTAGTTTCTGTACCACTGAAGAAATCCAGCTCTAACACGAAAATTGTCACAAAACATGGAAGAATGTGTGAATGCTTTTCACGACATCCTCATCTACTTTGTATACAAAAGTGACACCTATCTGCTTGCTATCCAGAAGTCCATGATGTGCATATTTCTACTTTATGAATACTGGTGAACTATTCCTCGTTTTTGTATGTTTTAATTATTTTACAAGCATTCATGTGTTGAGTGTTTTCAATAAACAAAGTAATACTGGCTTGCCAATTCATTGTGGATTTCCTTTTTTATTACCAGGCACAGGACATTATTCCATATATAATTGTGACTACTATCTAGGATTTGTTTTGCACCTATGTAAAGAATCCCATACAATTTGGCATGGACTACCCACTGTGTTGGAAATAGTAGAGGGAAGAGAGAGACTTCTCCACTGAAGCTCTACTTTATTTGCCATATGACCTGTTAGGGATGATATGGCAAAGTACAACAATAAGAAGACCCTTCATTGTATCCCAGCAAAAGAAGCTGGGGTTGTTCAGCCTGGAGAAAAGAAGGCTCCAGGGAGACCTTACAGCCCCTTCCAGTACCTAGGGGGACTACAGGAAAGAGCGGGAGGGACTCTTTATCAGGGAGTGGAGCAATAGGACAAGAGGGAATGGTTTTAAACTGAAAGGGGGGGACTTCGATTAGAGATATTAGGAAGGAATTCTTGACTATGAGGGTGGTGAGACACTGGCCCAGATTGCCCAGAGAAGCTGTGGATGCCCCATCCCTGGACGTGTTCAAGGCCAGGTTTGATGGGGCTTTAAGTTTAAACCACCAGTCCTTAAGGTAATAACCTCTCTCAGGGGCTTTCCAAGTTACTTCCTCAAGTGGGGCAAAAAGGAGTAAAGAAAAAGTGCTTCACAAGCACTTCCTTGGTCTTGGCAAGACCAGTCTTTTCTATACCCAAAGCAAGGAACACAACAAAATGTCAGCTTTAGCTTGTACAAAAATGTAAGGAAAGCACTGTTTGCAATTACTATTATGCAAACAAGGCCTGAATTTACGGAAGGGCAGGAAGAATAAGAGCCGTCTGTTAGCAGTAGGCCAGCAGTGTGCTCCCGGCCGCAGGACAGGCTGATGCTCACGCTGTGGCACAGCCTCTCCCCACAGGGCTGCACCAGCCTCCCAGCCCACTGTGGCACTGCTACCACTTGGCACGGCCAGAGAGCAGTCCTGGGGCTGCTAACATTGCCAGAGCTGCAGTCTATCCCCATCCTCGGAAACACCAAATAAGTGGCCGGTATTACAACAACTTGCTGTAAAATACTGTTTTCGTTTGGTGTTGTGGTACTCCGTGGCACACCTCCCGCAAAACAGAAGATGCAATTTTTGACTGGCTTATGTCACAGAGTTCAAAACAAGCACAGGGAGTGGCTCCCACTCACTGAAAAAAATAAATACTGCCTATGGACGATGAATTATTTAAAGCTTTCTTTCTGATATTATTCTCATCTATCAGCACTTAAATGCATATGAAGTGTAGAATGACACCTCTTTCTTCAGGACGATTTTTCTAGGCAGTAAGAGAGGGAACTTTTAACATCCTGAACCTTATTTTTGTATTGTTTCAAAACCCAGCCCTTGTGGCCTGCCTGCAGTCCTGCTGGGAAGTCCGATGCTCGAAACCCACTCCAATGACTGAACCACAAAGCATTTCCTCCTCTCCTGACTTTATACTCAGTAACTTTGGTCAAAATGGTTTTTGCCATAGCATGATAGAAGTCAGACGTATGCCTCAAGGAAAACCTCAGGAAGGTGAAGGAAAAACGGTGACTTTAAATACAGAGCAGCACTTGGAAACTCGATTAGATGGCTATGAGTGCTGTTTTGCAAATGCTACATGGAATGCAACCACTTTCACCATCCCTAATAAAAATTCTGGGTTTCTTGTAAGCGTTGAACTCTAAGTGTTGAAAGCTGTATTGAACAACGGTGTCCAATGAAAAGAAAATTTATCCACTCTAGGCACCAACCAAAGCCTGTAATTTTTCCTCAGAAAATTTCCTATTGATAGCACTCACGAGAGCTTTCTCACCATTGATATTTTTGACAATATTGCTTCTATTATCAGAATAACAAATGCAACCATTTTCACTCTTGTGAGTGTTGCAACCACAGATTTATTTTCTCTATTAGACTGTCAGTAATTTTTAACTGGAAGTGCTCTCATCTTCCGAAAGCTGGCTGCCTTCCTGTGAATTGAGAAATGAGGGAAAAGTATCCATTCAAACTCACTGAACTCACTTGGTAAAAAGTTTTCATACTGCATAACCACTGGTATGTCTTCAAAATTGCTTAGCTTACTTCCCCCCGCCAAGGAACATTATAATGAGCATGTGTAGAGGACTAACTTTCCTACATCATACTATAGCACACATTTAAAGACAACATTTGACTCAAACTGATACAAACATCTAAGCAACAAGTTACTAATACATACATTGTGATAGGAAAAACAGTAAAAATGGTTGTCATATTGGAATCTCTTACCTGAAAAGGAGTAACTGATACTCAAAGCAAGGCCTGAAGTTTCCACACCCTTGTCCTAGGGTTCAGCTTAGCTTGGCATGGCTTTTGCAGCCTTTATCAGCATTTTATGTCATCTAGTTTTTCTTATTCATTCTGTCAAAAGGAAATCTTGCTGAAGCAGAAAAGTTCTGGAATCACTTGGGAATTGGACTCTGGTGTGTCAGGAATTTTAAGAGCCAAGTAAAGCAAATCTGAAAATCATGAAAATCCATGTAATACCTGAGAGTGACACCTAATGTTAATTACAAGGGATTCTGGTGTGCTAGAACAAGCATCAGATAGTGTGAAACTTCAGGATGACTATGCAGGGCTAGATATGCTGTATGGAAATTCAGGTTACAATGTATTGATTGATTATAATTCAGCTATTGTATGAAGTGAACAGTCAGGCGTATCTACAATAGCTAACAGACTATACAAATGCCAACCTAATTCACTGTTGGAAAATGGTGCCAAAATAATAGACTGTTACAAAACAAGCAAACTCAGACCCTGATCCATATTTAGCCACTAAATTACAGAGTAGCAGGAAAAAATGCCAGGTTGTCATCTTTTTACGCTTTACTCAGTGGAACACTGACAAGAAGAAA
The DNA here is from genome assembly GCA_002844005.1 of Limosa lapponica baueri. Taxonomy (NCBI): domain Eukaryota; kingdom Metazoa; phylum Chordata; class Aves; order Charadriiformes; family Scolopacidae; genus Limosa; species Limosa lapponica. The sequence goes on along the minus strand of KZ508483.1, from coordinate 13,790 downwards.
GTCTGCATGGCTGGAAACCAAAGTCAGTGTCAGAGGGCACGGCAGATGTCTAAAAAGATACACAAAACTTTGAACTCAGTATAATCTGAAAGTTTGGGAACTGCCAGACTCTCCCAGGAGGCAGTGTGCATCCACGTTGGAGGGCATTAACACGGACAGCTGGGGTGTCCCCCAAGGCGTGCCCGAGCCAGGGGACGCTCTCCAGCCAGACTGTGAACCCAGTGCTGTGGGTTTGTCAGAGTTCCAGGAAGGAGGCAGATCAGAGCGCTTTCCACAGCCAGCTTGCCCAAGGATGTCTTAAATAACCAGCAGCCACAACAGCCAGAGGGAAATCACTTTAGACAAGCAGAACTAATGAAAGAAGTTATCGCTGGCAGACGATAACGGCCAGTCCCAAGGTCTCCAAGGAGAATCACACATCTCTGAGACTCTGTCTGAAAGCAATTATGTGACTGAGCTGACAGTTTGTAAGACTTTGAAATTCTTGCATTACTAGAGGTTTTTAATCATCATTTAATGCTACATGGTGTGTGAGAAGAAGTGGAAACTGTATCTTCAGAAGGGTCTCACAAAAGCCTTTGGTTATAGTACTGTGCACGTTGCATACTGGTGACCATGGAGAACCATTTACCCAAGGTTAAATGAAACCTCTTGCAGACTCAGCTGATTACTGAACAGACAGGATGCATGAGACCAACTTACTACCAGCTCTGAGCATGACCGTGTTCCCTCTTTTGTTCTCTACCTGTTGTCAAAGTAGAGCGTAAGTAAAAGGCAACAAGAGTATGTTTTTATCAACAAAATTATGCACTGCCTTGCACCTTGGTCTCAAGGAGTAAATTAAGTATAAGACAACAATACAGATATTGAAAATTAATTTACAAAATGTATACACATTTTACATTAATATAAATATCTGAAACCATCAGACTTACTGTAAGATCTCTGATAGTAATAACAGCACTTCTCATGCCTTTAACTCAGAGATCCAGAAATACTTTGTAAGTAGTAGACTTACTAGACTTACAATGCCACTGTGAAGTAGTTATTACTGTATCTACTTACAAATGGATAAACGTTATATGAGAGGAAAAGAGAAGTAGAATCAGAAACAGAAACTTCTGAGTTGTGACTACCAGTTCCCTGCAGAAAGTTCTCAAAAATACGTAATTTGGTCAGTTTAGAAAGCTGCTATTCAAGTCCTTCCACATTAGCTATTTCTAGAACATCAAACAATTCTAAGTTTTTACATCGCTTAACTCTAATTATTAATAATTCTTTTGCTTTGTCTTTTGAAGAAAAACATTGAATATTAGACATAATAATAACCTGTTGTGTAGATAATATATACATTGGGTACCATCAAAATTCTTAAACAGCTGAGAAAACATTTTTCCCCTAGTTTCATTAGCCTTTATACGACAGGCAGACGATGACAGAAACCATAGTCTTAGTATCGTAGACAACATTTGTTTAAATATCAGTCTGTGAGCAAAATGGGTTTACGTAGCATGGTAATCCATAGCTTCATATGTTATAAAGAACTTGTAATAAAGAGCATTGATATTCATTACTTTTTTCTTTACTTTTCATATGTAAACAACCATTTTATAATTTTAAAAATGTCTTTATTTATGTAAGATGTGATTGTGTTGCAGCTGATGCTTTAAAAAAATTATCTAAATACCATGTCTTTAACATGGTATTATTGGAAAAAACCTCAACCGTGTGATGGAAATTACTGCCTGTTTTAGGATCATTTAATGGACTATATTGTTACAAGGCCTGATTTTTGACAGTAAAATGTTATTGGTGACTGAATCACCTCTATCCATTTGTGTCGACACTTCCAAAGCTTAAAAAAAAAACCCTCTGGTGAACAGACTGATAAAAAACATTCAGTCAAGTGGTAAAACCAAGAAACAAATAGCTTTCAAACTGCAGTGAGTTCCATGCTACCCTGACAGTGCAGAGCTCCAAGCCCACTGGCAAGTCTGACATACCTGCTGAAAGGTAGACATAATAAGAGTTTGTGATCAGTATAGCTTGAAGAAAGCCCAGTTAGAGCATTAACTTCAGATCATTTTGAACTCATCTTGAATATTTACAATCTTCCAAACAGCATATTCCAAGCATGCTATTAGCATGACTCATTAATCCTCCCATCTACTGTGACAGCACAGTCATATCTCTGGCTTACACATAAAGGAGTTCCAGTAGTCATTCACTTTAACTCCAATAAGAAGATATGAAAGCAATTTAAAACCCAGCATTTTTCAGCTATTTAGCCACTTAGCTACCTAAAAATACAACCGATGGCTCAGTTTGAAATCCCTACTCACACTGGTGAGTGTATGGGAAACAGGCACTCCATACTAACATTTTATTCAAGATAAAATACTTCTGTACCCAAAAAGTAGCCTGCTATGCAAAATAAACTTTTAAATTAAATGGACTACATTCCAGAACCCATCACAAAACTGACACTTTTCAAGAATCTTCAAGGTCCAAAAGAGGGAAACATCTGAAGGAGGAGGGTGCTGAACAGGCAGATGGCATTTCCTTACTGTACGCCTGCCTCAGTGTAATATTTGGCAGGAAATTACAGAGAAAAGGTGGCTCTCCAGAACAGCTAATAGACCCGTGGTTACGGTATAACCCCAGCAGGGTATAAATTTAAGTCCCTGCTCTGCTTCAGTTTGCTAGTTTCCCAGTAAGCCATCCTGAACCATCTGACTCTTCTGGAAAGCATCTGTTCTGCTCTGTTCGATTGGAACTACGTAACAAAGATCAAATGGTCCATGTGCCTTAATTAGGAACACAGCTACAAGTGGATGAATGCCTAGTGGGACTGCAATGGCTCTAATTTGGCCTGATTTTATTGATCACCTGAAATGCAACTTAAATGGTAGGTTTTTTTATTAAGATACCCTTCACATGGCACATACAGATGGCCTGACAGACTTGATTTCTGTATAGGGCACAGCACACTGGGATCTTGATCTCAACTGAAGCTTCTAGACACTACTGGGATACAATGGTAATAAAACAGTGCAAGGCAAATACAGTGTTGAAGGTTTAGCCCTTCGCAAGACCAAGGCCATCAGATATTTTTTAAGAAATATTTTGCTCACTTAGTTAATTTATCTTTAGGCTAAAATATCAATATTACTTACCAAAAGAAGTGGAGGTTTTTTACTGGCTGTTTATAACAACAATAATAAAAATTCAGTACAGGCCCATCCCTGAATATATTTAATTCTGAAAATCTTTTAAAAAAATCAGTCCCTAACAAGTCAATGGAAATAGCAGAACATTGTTTCTCTACTCATTTCCTACTTTTCCTTTATCTTCTGAATTAAGGGTTGTAAGCTGTAGTGAACATACAGTTAAAACCACAATTAATTAGCTCTGTGAACCAGCAGCAACTCTTATGATCACTTTAGGTACTGTATGAAGAATGAAGGTTGATTTGGGAAGGAAAAAGTCTCAGATTTTAAAATCTATTTGTTATTTCTAAACGAAGCAACAGCTGTTGTCAAAGAGTTTTAATGCTAACTTGATTCACAGAGGAAAATGTTAAACTAGTGTTTTAAAAAATCCAGTAAAATTGGAGCACAGCTATGATACGGAATATGACATGTTTTCCTGTTTCTTCCCCAGATCAGCTGCTGAGGCTTTTGGAATAACATCCCTTTCAGAAGAGGATGAGGCAATGGAACAGTTTCACCACTACTCCACACAAAATGTGGAAGCTGTTTCTCGTTCAGATAAAAAGCCAAAAACAAACAAAAAGAATCTTACTAGTTTCAGGCAATGGACAGTGTTGCTTTTTCTTTCCATCACTGCCAAGGCAATGAGCTACAGAGGCACAAGCTGAACCATCCTCTGTTCTGCAGTGGGACTGCTGACACAACCCACACGCCAGAGAGCATTTACTTCAAGCTAGCACTAAACCCAAGAAATTAACTGCAATTAAAAAATTTTCAGATAAAATGGCACTAATAGGAGTGTGTAATAAATCCTTATTGCAAGACGTTCTGAAAATTTTGCAGCTCAGGAACCTTGCTCCCTTCTTCTCATTGACTGAACCCACCAGCAGATGCCATGCCCTGATTTCATGTGTCCTTCTATGATTATTGCAGACTGTGTCACTGGATCTTAGGACAGAGGTGAGATTCTTTTCAGATCTAGAATTAATAGACACTTATTACTCTTCTACAGATCTCGCTAGACCCCATATATACCCACCATTCAGTCCTCATACACATTACACTGGAAAATCTTTTGACCATATGGAAAATTACCATATGACAAGGAAATGTTAAAAAAGAAGCCTTTAAAGGAATGGCAAGTAGAAACATCTATCATCTTTTTGAATATATTAAATTGTTGCAGTTCGGTACATTCCACAAAGCATATTACAGAACTCTTATACCTCTTAATGCAACATCTTTGTATTTTGAGTTCCATTCTTAGTAAGCTAGGGTTGTTTTTCCTTGCTGAATTAACTTTCCACTTACCTCTTAGTCACCTTACTTTTTCACTTGTATCTTCTTTCATTCTCTTGTTCCAAACTTCCAGGATATATTAGATTCTCTCCTAACATGTAATAATCAATCTCCACTGCATTCTTTCTCCTGATTACCCTCCTCCTCCTTCTGTATCTTTGCTCTTCTAGAAAATGATTCAGTTTTCTTTTCTGGCATAATTGTAAATTTTTAATGCAACTCACTCTATTCTCACTCTATTCTGTATGACAAGTCTTCTGTTTCTTCTTTGGTAGTTACATTGACAAGCATAATGCTGAGATGAAGCATTGGACAGCACTGTCCTGGAGATCTTTTGATTTTCATTCTCTGGGCTAGGTAGGCACAACACAGAAGCTTGTGGTGGGAAACCAGAAAATAATGGCCTTGTTCAAGTGAACTTTTTTTGTCTTGCTGAATATCATGGGGACTACGACAGAGTGAGAGGCATTCTCTTTCATAGGTTATTTACTATTTTCCCATTTAAATACATAAAGAATACTGCTTATGTTTTTTGAAAACTCCTCTTGAGACTTATTTATCTATTTTTGACCCATTATAAACAACAACATTCACAACAGAGAACTGACACGTTAGGATGTCTTAATTATCCAACTGAGAATGTCTTACCCTCAGTTCCACAGGGGATATCATTTAATGGCTAGTATATACAGAAAGCCACCA
>KZ508482.1:6284-27585 GCA_002844005.1 Limosa lapponica baueri | reverse complement strand
AAAAGAGTTCACTGGGGAGGTGATGGACTTACTGCTACCTCAAAGTGAAATCGGAGAGCTTTTAAAAATGTGCTGAAATGCAGCTTTCTGGGTAAAAATACTACAGCGTGCACGTGTCCAAAGGAGTAGAGCTAGAGGTGGCTGCAGCTTCTGGCACCGGCGAACATGAGTTACAGCTCCTCTTCAGCGCCCTCAGCTCTGCTCTCAGGGCCAGGATCCACCAAGGAAAGCAAAGCTCTTCGTGGGGCTTTGGTCCTTCCTCTACCTGGCCAAAAATTAGTTTATCTATTCCCCATTACTACGCAGGCTTGGGGCACCGGGTTGCTTTGGTCTGTCTTGCTCCTTCCTTGCTGCGTACAAGGCTCCAATCTCTTGAGGAGTGAAACAGTTTGTTGAACTTAGAGGGCTCAAGAAAGGACAAGAAGGTAAAATGCACTCGATCATGACACATAGGCAGAAGTGAGGCACACGTCCCCCAGAGACGACTGGCCCAGATAATGTACCTTCTACCACGCCGAGGTGGTGAAAGTGGGTATCTTTAGGTAAGGTGTAAATGCATGTTCAGTGTAGGTTCCTCTCCGCTCTCCTTTCCTCAGTTCGTGACCTGAACTGCAAATGATGAAGCCTGAAGGTTTTCTAACTCAAGCCCTTCCTATAGATCTTACAAAAGTTCCAGAACAGGAATCAACACGTATGTTGGCCCCTGAATAAATTCCCCACGACAGCTATGAGTTTCACACCACACTGCAAAGCTCTGGAGGTCCAAGCTCTAATGGCCGCCTTAAAGAAAAATGGTCCCCTGAACCATCACGCTGCTAATTTTAGCTCAGATGAGATTTTCATAACTTTTTAAGGGACTTGATCAGAGCAACTGTGCTGACAGCAAGAGGGAATTAAGTTCTTATGGCACACACAAGGGTCTTGAATGTTGGCATGCCGGAGCCGTGCAGAAAGCCACACCACAGCCGAAGTACAGCCCCATCTTTTATTTAATTGGAAATCTGTGCCCATAACCAGCTGCTCCTATTATTGAGACACAATAAAGACAGAAATACTCAAAAATCCCTTGTATTCAGAAATTTGAGCTGGCATGTTATAACTCCTTTGGATTTCTCCAAACCACAGGCCTGAGGAATTCAAGGCTGCGCATTCACATGTATTTACACACGCCTTGCCCAAAAATGTGAAGAACACATCATAAAAGTACTTATTTTTAAGCATCTGCCCTCAAACTTATGTCAGTGCAAGGAGGATGGGCTGTCGGACTGCCAGCTCCAGCAGACAAACTGGCTCCCAAAATTGCCTTCCCATGTCTTCGCAGCCAGGCCTGGTCTGGGATTCTGCTTTGCTGAGGACATGTTTCTATTGCTGTCAGCCCAGTTCAAGACTTTCACAATTATTTCTTTATCTGACCATCAAATGGCAGGCAGGAAAATGGTGTATTTCTGAAAGCCCATGTCCTGAGCTTCTGCCTCATCTCCTGTACAGCCACCTCTCCCATTCCCACCTGCATCCCTGTCTTCCAGGAGAGAAGACCCCCTTGTGCCATAATTTTTTATCGAGGTACAATCCAAGCGGGATTAGAGCCCACAGGAGGCTCTTGGCCATCCTGCATAGCCAACTGCTATTACAAGAAACCACATTTCCTAATCACGTTGTAATTTATGGAGCTCAGTCGCGGGTTTTTACCCGTCGCTCTCCCTGTTGGCAGGTTGCCGCTGAGCCTTACACCTCCGATGGCTTGAAACCTCTTCCAATTTCCTGCCTGAATGCATTCGGATCCAGTTTATATCTATGTTCTTGTGCCAAAGTTGGAGCTTGAATAACTGCTCTTCCTCCTCTAATGGATAGGGAGCGATCATAACCCTTCGATTTGCTAGGCTGAACAAACCAAGCTCTTCTGGGCTCCTCAAGAAAATAACATTTCCATCTCCTTCCAGTTTATACCCCTCTTTACTGAGCAGAGATGTCATAAATTTTAGCCAGTTTTCCGGGTTAATTTTTACCATATTTTATGCAGTGGTATTATAACATTTTTGATATCATCATCTTCATCCATCTAAGCATATTTGGAAATAGATAATATTTATGGCTGTTGTGTAAAGCACTTTGTAGTCTTGCACACTGATGATCCATAATACAAGGGATAACTTTCAGCTTTGCTCATCAGTGCAATGTCTGGATCATTATCTCTGAACACTGGACCAAGGCTTTTTTTCTCTTCAGTACTGGGCATTAATCAACGTGATTTTCACATAGTTGACATGTTCCACAGACCAGCTGATGCCTGAATTAGTGTCCAGGAATCCAGTGAGACCTTGTAGGTTTGGATCGATCCCCCTTTAGATTATACTTAATAATTCAAGCTATGGATTGAAGGGACTCTCCAGATTCTGAAATGACCTGTGGAAACTGCCAAAAACCGATGTCATGTTTGTTGGCCAACTTACCCCCCTGAAATCCCGTAAATTGCTGTGTTAAGTGAGACGTGAACGCTCTCTCCCAAGAATAGCGAGGTAGGAAGGCTGTCGTCCAAGTATAATAAGAAAACTGCATTAGTCTTTCAGGGGACCACTTACCTCCCCAGCTCATATGCTGCATAGAGATTTTAATAACGTAGAATATTGCAGAAAAAGTTGTTTCATTTCATCTGCTTCACGTCAAAGAAATACGACAGTGAAACAGCGGAAGGCAGAGAAAAATTCGCCGCCTGCAAACCGGTATTTTCACCCCAGCCCGACGGCAGTGTCCTCAGGCGGAGCAGAGCCCACCAGCTGCTCCGCGCCAGACATCAGCCTTCCAGAGGCTCCACATCACGTACGCACAACCTGACTCATCGACCAGAAAGCCACATGTCTGTCTGCAGCCTTGCACGGCTCCAGCAAGTTGCTGCAGAGGTACCTCCTACCCCCGCGGGAGGCAAACAGCATCCTCCTGCACCCCGGGGCGCCTCCCAGCCCTGCGACACTCCCATAACTCCCCGAGAAATTCAGGGTGATGCCTTTCACCCAGGGACAACCCCCAGCCCTGCCTCGTGGCTCTTTCACAGCCCTGATAGGAGACAAAAGCAAGATGTGACTTTAGTGGCTCATCTGATGCATGAAAAGGTCCCGAAAGGGCTGGTGGATGAAGTATGCTGGAAGGATTTCAGTGTCTGTCTTAGGCTCTGCTTACGGCTGCTCTTCATCTCCATGGTGATTGGAGACAGGTCTGAAGTGGCAAATCTGCTAAAAGACCCAGCAACGCAGACAGAGGAGAATAATTAGAAAGCGGGTGTTCGTAGCAAGGAGCACCGTGACCTCTGCAAGAAACAGATGCTGGAAGAACCTAAATATACATTAACCTGAGTAACGCATGAGATCTCAATACCTACTGCTATTTTTTCCTCCTGAGCATCCCAAACTCCCTGACGGCACACTATTTCGTAAAAAGCACCTGAGGGATCAAAGAAGCATCCAGGTCTTATGGAATATGTCACCACCATGCTGGAAGTGGGTTTCAATTGCTGTCCATGCCATGCTGTACTCATCAGAGACCACGTCTACCTGGTCAGGTGCCACCTGTCACTAAATACCTGTATTTCCACCCAAAGCTACAGGGACATGGGCCAGCTTGGGCTCCAGAAGTCACCGATGTGCCTGGACAGAAGGCGGAGCTGAGAGCAGGTGGCACCAGCTTGGGTATGGTCCTCCAATGGGACTCCTGAAACCCAACTGGTTCGTGCCCCCGCAGCACGCAAGACCAGCACAGCTACTTCAGGACCATCTGCACCTCTCCATACACCGTGTCCTCTACCTCCTGGCAGGCACAAAGGGAGCCTCTGACATAAGGAAGGTGACAGAAAACAAGGCTGCTGCCTGATTTGCACGGTTGGATGGCACCAAACGAAACACACGGTGCTGCAGAGCTTCAAGCAAGCACCGAGCCAGGCTTGTAAAGACAAGAAGGAGGAAAAAAAAACCCAAACAACTGGATTTTCTCTAATCAGACAGATAATATTTACAGCCTACGAGTGGTGCCAAAATATTTCAGGAAATGCCTAAACCCTTCTGAATAAAAGCTCAAGAAAACACAATATTTAAGGACAGCAACTACAACAGTAAGAATGAAAGCTTTCCACCCTATCCCAGCCTCCTTACATGGTTTAAAATGATTGCCATAGCAATTATCAAGGCTAAGCTCATTTTGCAATCTCCTCTGCAAATTAAGTTCTGAGTTGAACACGTAAAAGCTCAGCACAAAAACCAAACGAATCATGTAAACTGCAAGGAGCAGAAATCAATGCCTGCTCCTCACAGGCAGCACTCCGAGGTCTAATCCATCCCGGTCAATTCCTGTACCAAGAGATCTGAACTTCATTTGAACAATTCTTTCCAGTAAGGCACACACGACACGGTTGAAAAACCCAACCCCAAACACCTTGGCCCGTTTTTAGGGTCATCCAGGAGCTCTGACTGTCTGCCTTGGACTTACTACAGAGCGGAGTGGTCCAGGAGGGCAGAATATGAGCAGCAAGTCCAGCGGCCACACTAGAGCATCACCACTTTTTCCTCCATGAAACAGTAGTAGATTCGTCTGTACCTGTTCCCTTGCTCAACCACAACAAGCCCCATCCTGGAAGTATTTTGTTTCCTCCCCTCTCAATTACCAATTACACCTACAGACACAGAAAAGCACCAAGTCCCGCGAGGATCGCATCTCTCTTTTGCTTCATTTGTGCATTCAGAGCAGACCTGTCTCTGCAAGTCTCTATCGTGCACCCAGAAACAGCCGCATGCAACAAGTGCTTGCACTCCCAGGAGAAAATCAGGGCAACTATTTTCAAAGTGCATATTAAAACAATTTATTTCTGGTAACCGGGTGGTGTCATCGTTACCTGCTCGGGCTTCAGGCCCGGGGGGACCCACGCGTACTCTTCCAAGGCACAGCCCGAGTCGTCGTCAGAAGTCGAATTCCTCTGGAAGTCAAACATGAGCTTTGTGACGGTCTTCTCCATCTCCAGAGGCATAACTGTTACGATGTGCTCTTCCTGGGAGCACTTACAGTGAAGGCAAATCTTCCTGCAAGGTGAGGAGAGAGGGAAAAGAGGCGATGCCCCGGTGAGTTGCACTTCAAATAAGAAAGCAAAGCGATTCCTGCCAGTCATTGGCCTGCAGATACTAAACTCAACACTTTTTTTATGCTCAGGCATTTTCTAATGCAGGATTTGTCTCTCTCACAAGGAGGAAATAAAAGTCCATATTTGCTATAACAACACTTGGCAATCAGGCTGAGTCAGACTGCCCAATGGTTGGGGAGATGTAATTGCCTTGTCCCCTTCTTTACTGCACCACGAGGAGTATTCCCAGGGGCCAGCACAGGCAAGGGCCACCAGCCCACCCTGTGCGGATCGGCGTGCCAGCCGCTAATTGCAGAGCAGTTACCGAATTTAGGACAGCTGAGCCCTTGGCTAATACGGAAAATGGTGGATTGACCGGGAAGCTGTGAATGACAAGTCCCTTTAGCATGCTGATAGCATAAATTTGCTTATTAAAGCAGCATAAAAATCGATTACAGTCTGAACATATAAAACTAAATTAAATTAAGGGAGGCTACAAAAACCACAGTCACACTACAACGGCATCTTAACCGCCCGGCTCGACAGCACGTGCCGCGGCTCAGCGACACACCAGCTCCCACGCTGCCCGAGAGCCGGACACGGCGGGGGAAAAGCACGAGGACTGAAAGAACAGCCCACAGGTTGCAATTTAACAGCCCTTAGCTTAATTCACTGCAAATATCACTTCTCAGCATTTCTTTTAAGGGTCTATTCCTGCAGCGGGTGGTCCGTGGGAGATTTTCTTTGTGGGCTTTTATCTGCAGGGCTGGTAGGACACTGCTCCCCTTCGCCGGGGGCAAGAGCGAAGGATTAACCTGGCTGAAAACATCTCCCAGTCCCATAAAGAGAGGTTAAAGCGAAAGCTGATAAATTGGCTTTTATTTCTGAGAATGCAACGCTTCTCCACAATATGGGTCAATCGTATCTATTTTAAAGTAACCACGCAGGATTCTGAATTAATTTGTGCTAATGAAGCGCCACTGACTTCTGAGGGATGAGTTTCACTTGGGTAGCAGAAGGGAGACATCTCAGAGATAATAAGGTACCACACAAAAGGCAAGGGAAAAGCTACCGTTGCCACTGCAGGTTTCTCTGCAGGAAGGTAAAGCAAAGAAATTCAGAGGGCAGCAACAGTTAAACATCGGGGGCTCTAATTTTCAAACACCTTTCCTTCTTTTTCGCCACTGTGTCCAAGCCAGCTAAGCGTACCAGCGCCCAGATCCAGATCCGTGTCTAAATTTCCACTTGGCCATTACAGCACAAAAAATGCACTCTAGCAAAAGTCAAGAGGCTCCGTTAAGTCAAGCCAGGGAGATTTGCCAGATTTTCCCATTTCCTGCCTTTCATCAGATCTAAAACCACACAGCGACCCCCACGCACCCCCGGCGTCTGGTTTGCGTCCAGTCGGAGAGTCTTGGCATTGCCTCCGGCTGTTACCTTAAAAAATAATCAAGGCACCATTTCATGTGAATACTTTAATTAATCAGCTACCGTGGAACGGTGCTCTGCCTCAGCAAAGCTGCTGGTTTCTTTGCCGTTTCCATCTCACTTCACGATACGATTAGAAGCAGCGCAATATGCAACAAGATGCTAAGAATAATTAATAGCTCCAGAGCCCCGGATTCGGCACTGGAGATAGTTATTCTGATGGAGTTTAGGACTTCTTAGCCAAATTTTAATTTTTAAGACATCAATCACAAGCTTCAAAGGGAGACAAACCCAACAGTCCATGCTTAGATAGCAACAACACTGGGAGCACAAGCGATATGATGGGGAAAAAGCCATCCTGGACGTTTCTGCCTCCTCCCCGCTCCAGACACATCCCCTCCAGTAGATGGAGGATGGCAGGAAGCGTCAGAGGTCCTGGCTTTTAATAAATGAGATTAATCAGGCCATGGTGAGGACTTTAAACAACAATGTCGAAGAGTTAATAAGTGAGATGTATGATTCATTAGACCCCACAGGTCGCTCCATGCGACCACCATCCTGCAGCTGACTCCAGGTACAGCCAGGAGGGTGAGGACCAGGTTGGGAAGCTGATTTACACCCACCCTCACTCCTGCCCCATCCCAGGCAAGTGGGTGCTGCTGGCACGTGGCTTCTCCTGGTCAGAAAAGCAAGGGATGAAAAGGACACAGCTAGCTTGTCTACTCATCAGTGATGTCCCCCAGACAACGGGCTCTGTAAAAACTTTGCACCATTACAAACTGAGCATCTCCAGGCATGGGGTTTCTGCCACCTCCCTGGGCAAACGGTACAAACTTCAAGATCTTGCCCCTGAGACATTCAGTTCTCTTCCTTTCCCCTCATTAAAAGCAGAAGATTAACAGCTTTAATTACAATTATTTTCTTTACATTAGGATATGTTGTTTCATGGGAACAATACTGAGTGTCCTAGGAGTGTCTTTCCACTCCTATGATATGGTTTCCATGACTTCTTCACATAGGTCTCACTTACTCAACTTTATTTTATCTTCTTCCAGCTCCCTATAATTAAAAATAATTCCCCATAGTAAAAACTTAATATAAAAATGTACATTTCAAATGTGAGATGAAATTGAAAAAGCAGTATCCCCTCATCGCACTCAAAGCAGAGAGGCATGAAGTGAGACGATGCACGTGCCAGCGCTCGACCACGTGTGGTGACCGGAGTGACAACGTGCCATGGCTGACGATGCTCCAGGGGAGAGCTGGTGGGTGTTGGAGAGGAGTGAGGCCATGGCTAGCAGCCTGCCCGGATGCTCCCACCAGTGACAGTTTGTTAGTCATTAACAAGGGAAGAGTGGCAGAGTCTGGAGATGCTCAGGGCATCGGCGTGCCACATACCTTACCATATAAAGGGTGCTGCAGCCCAGGTGCAGTGGCACATCCTGCAAAGGGAAACCCATTGGTTTGGCTCTGGCCAGACACAAGCCTCACCTAAACACCACTAAAGCTCCATCAACAACGCCTGCAGCTGCCTGTGCAGCCAAGAAGCCCCACACAACTTGAGAAGAGCACGGGCAGGTTTGGTTTTTTTTAAGCAAGAAGTGTCCCCTCAAAGTGTTTAAGACCAGCCTGGATGGGGCTTTGAGCAACCTCCTCTAGTGGGAGGTGTCCCTGCCCATGGTGGGAGGGTTGGTACAAGATGATCTTTAAGGTCCCTTCCAACTCTAACCATTCTATGATTCTATGAAGAAGAAACTAACCCCAATCACTGTCTTAATTCCTGCCCTTTCTGTCTTGCTCTCATCTCAGAGAAGGGTCTACAAGCTCATCTCAGGGAGGTACCTGCACTAGTGATTGAGAGAGATCTCCAGCACTGGGGAAGACACCGGGCTGGAGATATTTCGGTGCTGTTGCTAAAAGCTGGGGACATCCTGGAGCATCACTTGACTCCAGGAGCTGGGGGCTGGCGAGGAGAAACCCAGCGATGTTGTGTTTCCCAACGAAGTGGAGAGACACTGAAACTGGTTGCTCACAGAAGCTGTGGATGCCCCATCCCTGGAAGTGTTCAAGACCAGGAGGGATGGGGCTTTGAGCAACCTGCTCTAGCGGGAGGTGTCCCTGACCATGGCAGGGGGGTTGGAACTTGATGATCTTTAAGGTCCCTTCCAACTCTAACCATTCTGTGATTCTATAAAGGGAGGAGAGCTGACAGCAGGACCAGCTTCAGGCACGGAGGGTACATAAAAGAGCTGGTGAGCAGCTGTGGCTTGTGGACAGGGAGAAAAGAGAGGGAGGCACAGGCTGGGAAGCACCCGGCAGGGCTGCTCGGCACAGAGCTCTGCCCTGCAGCGGGGCCAGGATGGCGGGAAGTAAACGGGGAGAAAAAGAACATTTCCTGGTGTCAGATTTAGCTGGAATGGAGCCTGCCTTGAATTGACTTCACATGGTACAAAGCAGCAGCGGCTCAAAAACAGATTGAAAAATTTGTTCTACTCAAGGCCAGCGCTTCGTGTGATGAAGTTACAAGATGGATGTATTTGATTTTGCAACGGCTGCTTTTACGTGGTGCTCTTGGCACGGCGGCCGGTCCTCTCCTCAGTGGAGGCTCTAACCCCTGGTCCCTGGTTACATCCCCACCCATCCACTGGTGCAGGGGGACAGTGCAAACTGGGTCCACCACGCCATGCCAGCCCTCTTCTCTCTACGGGTGAAAACAGGCACACAAGGGGAATCCGAAGCAAACAGGGCCCAACACATCAAGCGGAGAACCTGGCTCCTGAGTCCCTCTTGCTTGGGATGCAGAAGCACACTTCCAGCCCAGGTCCACCTACGTACAGCTCGGCACGAGCCCAGTTGACCTGTGAGGTCTCTGGGACAAGGCAGTCTCTTGTTGTATGCCCCAGCTACCAAAGCACAGCCTCTGCCGTCGCCGGAGCCTCCCGCAGCCCTTTCATCATAGCAACGGCACCAACAATAAGTTAAACCAGGCTGAGAACACTAGTGCCGTGCAAGAGGCTCTGGAGAGAGCCGTGAGCGTGCCCCCAGCTTTCTGAAGAGAGCTGAGGTCTCCCTGCTGTGAAAAACCAGCAAGGACTCCAAACCGGGAAAGCACAAAGAGAGCTATAAAGCCAGGGAAGAAGGGAATGAGGGGGGAAGCCTGAACCCAAGGCAAAGCAGGTCCTTGCAAATGGTCTGTAGCTCCAGCACAGGAGCCGGCCAAGCTGGCCTCTCCCAGTTGGGGTCTGGGGCAGCGCAGGCAGGACCAGACAGACACCCCTGGGGCTGTGAAAGGAAAACCTTCTGGCCACAGGGCTCTTCTCTTCCAGCCATGGCTGCTGGCTCAGCTGGGTGGGCACGCAGGACCTGTCACAGCAAACGCCACCGAAGCAAAGCCTGCCCAGGCTGGGCACTGCAGGTATTTTGAGAAAGGGCAGCGCAAGAGCTCATCCCCGCCCGGCAACAGCAAGAATGAAGGCAGAGTTTAAAATCGTGGCAGAAACGTTAAAATTCTTCTCGGACAAAGAAGGAACTCAGCAAACAGCCCTTATCACCACCCCCTCCCCAGCACTGCTTATCTCTGCTTCTCAGTTGTTTCTTCTGGGATGGAAATAAATGGGCTGTATCAGGGAGCAGCTCCGTCTCCAGACAATGCGAGGAGCAGGAATGCCACGGCCCACGCCGGCCCATGCGATGCCTCTGCTGTTGCTCCACAATAAAGGATTTGCATGCATTTGTGCCCACATTAACATGCAAGATTTGGAATCCCTCGAAAAGCAATTGTCTGTTCAGCTCGGATGGGGTGTGTAAACGCAAAGGGGCAATTCCCTCCCTGCTTGGCTTCAGACACAAACAGCAGCCTGACTTTTTTTTTTCCAACATCGTGCCGTCATTCTGATTGCAATGAGGCTTTTGGGTCAGTCATCAGTCAGTAAATCACTAGACTTCTCGGAAACGGGAGAGGCTGAGGATTTGGGGCAGCTCATGTGACCCCTGAGTCTCTTAACAAGGGCATCTTAATATCCCTGCCTGTTATCTCCTCCCCTCATTTGAGAGCTAATGAGGCATCTTCCCACCCGGAGTGAGCTCCAGCTACACAGACCCATTTCTCTAGACCCCACAGGCAGGGCAAATATTTATCTAAACTGAAAAATTAACATAGTCCTTCACTGCCATGGGAGGGCCCATCAGCTCTTCTCCAGTATGGGCACCACTCTCCCATTTCACAGATGGGGAAGCTGAGGTGCAGTACCAGAGGCAGCACCCAGCCGTGGCTTCCCCATCAGGTTCATCAGAGGAACACCAAGCTTTTGTTCTCAAAACAGACAGTTGGAGTTGCCTCCTCCAACTTCTCACATTTTGAACAAAACGCTCCCAGTAGCCCCAGCCAGCCACTGCCCATGGCCTCGGGTCCCATGAACCTCAGTGACAAAGTGGCTCTCTCTGGACGAAACATTTCTGTGATTTCACAGCTCTTTCACAGTCACTTCAGCCGGAAAAAAGCCTATCAGTGGGAACGTATTGCAAAGACCTTGTGCTACCTGGGCTGAAAAGGAAGCTTTTATCTGCCAAACTGGGGTGCAGGAGGCTAAAGGAGGCGAATTAGATATGGCCATTTACAACAGCAGCAGTTCAAAGTCTGAGGACAAGGTGCCCTTGGTGGCCTCCGAGGATGGCCAGGGAAGGACAACGCTCACTTGGCCCAAGATGCTGTAGGGACAGTTGGCTTAAAAGATCAGCACCTGGTGGTAGCAACAGTGCAGGCAGCATAGCAATGCCAAGAAGATAAGGAAGAGAGAAATAATCCAGCAATCAAACTCCCCCTATAGGTGCAGCTCCCCCCAGTCTCAGTGGCTATAGGGGAGCCCATGTAGCTGCACATCTCCAGAAAGGCCTGCAGTAGGTGGGGAAATACTGAGAGGATGGAAGAGTTGAAAGTCTTCTCCATCTTCCCCATGTATCTTCTCTTCTCCACCCACTTGATTTGCTCAAGACAAGCCAGATTTTCAGTGTTGCTTTATTTTTAATCCCCTCTGACCTCCACAGTGCCAACAGCAGCAATTGCGAAGGTGTCCAGGGTGGCGTTGAAGCTTTTATTACAAACCCCATTTCCACCCCTGGAAAAATTCTCCTCTCTGGCTGAAGTTGTCCATGCTCAGTCTCAGGGTGGAGACTAATTTTTTTTTTTTAAGACTCTGTAAAAGTCCTTTACCATTGCAAGAGTTATTCTTGCTTAATTAGGAAAAAGAAGAAAAAAAAAAATTGCCAGTTGCAGCCAGGTATGAGCAAAAGCAGTCTCTGAGGATTTTCCAGTTGGTCTGCCTTCACAGTGAATCAGGACCATCAATCCGAGAAGCGGGTGGAACATCTGCCTGTGGGTCCCCACCGCCCTGTCCCCAAACCGCCTGCTGCTTCCCTGCGGCACAGCCCGGGGCAGCCTCCAGGCTGCTTCCCATTTTGCTGTCTGTGGTCTAAGGCACCACGTGGCAGACAACAACCGTCAGCACACGAGGCTGTGCTCCTCCCATATGAGACCAAGAAATCAGGACAAAACACAACACAACGTACAAAAGCCCCAAATCCCACATCTGGGCTGCCTTGGTGCCCTCTTAGGCGACCAAGGAATCAGGACCACAGCCCAAAACCGTGGCCAGACCTTTCAGCAACACCCCAGGAGGAATTAAAACACGACCAACCTTTCCAACCTGTGGCTAAATCACCCCAGGGGAGCTGGGGTGCATCATGAGTGATTTTGGGGAGCCCAGGCGCACCCCAGCGCTCTGCAGCGAACACAGGTCCCCACTGGGGCTCCCGTTTCTCCTTGTGAGCTGGGTAAGAGCCCCGGGGTGCTTCAACACCCTCCTGACCTGAACCACGCTGCCAGGCTTCTCCCAGGAGCCGCAACCCCTGACACGAACCATGAAAAATCTGATGCATAAAGATGAGATGTTTAAATTAAGGGATATTAATAACTCGGCAGATCTCAGAAGAACTCTCTATCTGGAGCTCTCAAGATATTTTGCAGAAGATGGAGTGGGTTTTTTTTGCAATAGAGGTTAGACAGAGGTGGGCAAAGTGCGATACCCTTGTGAGCTGCAGATCAAGCAAGGGGGAGAGAGAGAAGAGGAAAAACAAGGTGCCGTGAACCCCAGCCTGTTGCCCATCCATGCTACCAGGAGAAAAGGTGTCCAACAGGCTGCTCTGTCACATCCAAGACGACGGAGGCAGCCTGCCAGCTCACAGGCTTACCACTCATCTCAGCATATTTATGTTAGTTTGGGTTTTTCCCCCCCTTAAAGGTCCAGCTCTTAGCTTACAGAAACAATAACAACCGCATATTTTTCCTCGGTCACAGAGAAGAAATGCAAACCACTAGTTTCCAACCAGAAGAGGAGAACAGGCTCAATAACAGCCCCAAAACCGGTGGGCAAACAACGCTGAGGCCAATCTCGTGAATTTGGAAGGCAGGGGGAGCCACGCGACGGGCAGACCTAGGAGCTGTGGGCACCCGAGAGGGGTTTGATGTCCCCCATGGCAGGACAACCCCAAAGCCCCGAGAGCCCCGTGGGGCCCCAAGTCCCAGGGATGGAGCCGGGGAGGCAGTGTAAGGAACAGGCAGCAGCAGGATCCTCTCCAAACCCTCCCTCTCCCTCCACAAAGAAGCTTGGCTCCGTTCAGCATGCGGGTCCTCAACTGTCTTCTCAAGTTTGCTTAACCCTGGTCTCTTCACAGGCAGTGTTTATCTTCCTGCCCATCTTTCTCCCCCCCACCCCTGTTCCAGGCTTGCAGCCCATCTCTCCAGCACCAGTCTGGGACAGCCAGGCTAAGCCCAGCAGGTTCCCAGAGATCTGCCCCGGGGCTGGAAGTGCTATTTTAGGGGGCTTCATCAGCTTGCCTTCGCAGCATGACAAGCAGAAACCACGGGAAAGCACTAAACCCGCCGCAATTCGAGCCTCTCCCAGGCTGTAGGGTCCTGAAGGAAAAAAACCTGGCTGATAGGCAAAACGCTCGGGAGCAGGATGAGCTAGGCTGAAAATCGTAATTATTTCAAAAGTTGAGGCTTAGATGGCGTCCCCCGAGACGGGCAATACTGACTGGCTTGTGAAAGCAATCACTGCCAGCCTGATCCGTGTGTGTGCCGGCTAAGCCCGAGCGAGGCTGCCAACGGCAAGTGCACAAGGCTGGGTCATTTGGTTAAGCTGAATCCGGCTGGTAGAAAACGCGCGACGGGAGGAGATTAAAATACGAAGCAAAATATAATCTTGTTAGCTGCAGACAGTTTTACTTTACAAATCTTTATCGCAGGCTCAAGCTGGCACCCTTATAAACACAACGCAGTGATGCGAGACATGTAAGTGCTCCCACAGTAGGTGAAATAACCACTGAACAAAAATAAGTCAGATAAGTTACAAGATAAGCGAGCTAAAACAGAAAGGATGACACTGCATCTGGTGCGAATAATTATTTTGGCATTATTCTGTCCAGCGCTAATCCTCAGCGGCTTGAAAAGATTCAATCAGTATTTAGCACCGCCAAGGAATCATGACTACAAAACAAAGAGTAACTGGATTAAAATCTTTCTACGGTCACAGGTCACGTCTGTGTCACATCTGCTTAAAATGTTCCTTTAAGGAACAAGAGAAAAAAAAGGAAATTTGACTTGAAAAGATTGTACTGAAAAACATAACCTCCAGGTTGCAGTTCGAGGTTAGTTTATAGTTAGGCATTCTGGCGTGAAAGAGAAGGACGTAGAAAGATTATTACTTTAAAACTCTATCCTCAGGAAGGCAAAACCACCACAATAAACATCTGAGCAGTACTGTCCTCATCCACAACACCAGCCTGCATGCAGTCTGCTCAGAAAATGCCCAGAGAACCCAGGCTTCCAGAAGCTGCATCTACCACAGCAATGAAATTAACGTTGAGAGACGAGGATTTTTTAATACTCATTCCTATTTAGAGCCAGCTGAGCCTTCCTGATTATTTTTAGAATGAAAAATCCATTACGGTGGCATCAGTGTTTCTCCCTGACTTCCTGCAGCTGCAGAAATGCAATTTAACAATTAACCTTTTCCATCCACAAACAACACAAACAGCAAAGGCTGGGAAAAAAGCGCAGCCCCCCCGCAGATCACCACCACCAGCACACTGAGCAAAGTTCACACGCAGCTTCGTGCATCCATGGAACGCCGCTTATTCCTCCTCCTCCTCCTCTCTTCTACTTTCTATCCCTCCTAAAAACCCGCAACAACTTTGAAGTCGCTGGCAAAAGGCAGTTTCTTACCTGCTCCCGCCGACGGCGCAGGAGGAAAAAATCCAGCGGGTTGTTCCAACGTCCTAGTGGTGCCCGTTGCCTTTCGGCTGGTGGGCTGCTCCCAGGACCAGCCCCAGCACCGCAGTGCCATAAAGCATCCCGGGCTCTCCCACCGCCCCGGCACAGGCAACTGGGGGGGCTGCCACCAGATGGGCTTTTCAGAGCCTTTCGGAGCCTTTCAGAGGAGCCACGCACCGACCGCGGCGCGTCTCCGAAGGAAACCTGCCGTGGAAAACCATGCCATCCCCCTGCCCCGCGTCTTAAAGCTTTCGCTTAAATCGCCTCCCTCTGAAATCCAGCTCCGGAGGGTGCCCCCCTCTCCGCTCCCACTCCAACCGAATCCAGCAGCTCTCTCCCCCCTCCACCCGCCCGTCACTAAATGACCCTCGGAGGTGGCAGGAGGATGTCCAATTTGCTCTCCGAGCGGCGAGGCATTAACGAGGAGCGATGCAGCCCGCGGAGGATAATTGCCGGCGCGGGAGCGGCGCGGGGCCGTGCTGTTGCATTGCTCTCCTCTCCTGCATGCTAATGAGCAATGATGTCAGCAAGCCAAAGTCACCGCATCCGGACCGCGCGCCGCCGGCCCCGGCCACCCTCCCATGGATTTACATGGAAATCAGCCCGCTCTTACAAATCAATAAATCCTGTTGGCTGCTTAGGGAAAGGGAGAGGGGGAAAA
Source organism: Limosa lapponica baueri (assembly GCA_002844005.1). Lineage (NCBI taxonomy): Eukaryota > Metazoa > Chordata > Aves > Charadriiformes > Scolopacidae > Limosa > Limosa lapponica. Next base: position 12,069 of record KZ508482.1, on the reverse strand, counting down.
AAAAAATAAAATACAAAAAAAATCCTTCTCGCTGGCTCGCATGAGCGTCTTTCAAAGAGTTGGCCCCGCACCAGCAGCCCAAATTGAATGGTGTGAAGATGCTAATTACCCTTCCCCAACAATCATCTTATTTGGTGCCGACCGAATCTCAACTCGCTGTCAAACTTAAGGCACCGCTTCTTAGGTACGCGGGCTATTACAGCAATGATCTGCTGGCTCTGAGCAACGCATCGTTTTTCTCCTGGCTTTCGATGCCCTCTTAATTATTTTCTGCAGTCATTTGCTACGATTCCCCACTGGTTTTTAGACGCAGCATGTTTGTGCACCAGCAGGGCTGAACATTCTGGGCAATACAAGTTATTAGCGTGGCATTTTGGTTACCGCATATTTCAATACATTCTCTTTCATGCGGCCCCGAGAGATGCACAATTCACACCTTTCATGCGTATCTCAGGTGAGGGCTGCGACCCCAGCAACACGCCACCCCAACGGGGATGCTGAAGCCTCCTTCCCTCATCGTTCCCTCCCCTCCGAGAAGAAAAGAAAACACAGAGAAGGAGCTACGCTGCCAAATCTGCTGCTCTTAAAGCCCGTTGCTGGGGAATTAGGGGGTCACAAATGAATCTCTGCTTCAAGTCAACTGGAGGAGAGCGTTTTGCATTTGGAAAAAGTGAGTGAAATTCAAAAACCTAGTTTCTATGGGCTCAGAGAAATGGAGAAAGCAAATAAAACTTGCCCAACGTGTACTGCTTTCCTAGCACACTCCTGACTTTTGGGGCCTGGCTCGAGATTTCAGAGCCCTTGACTTTGGCAATATTAGCTATGTTTACAGAACACAAGGATGCAGAAACTACAGCTGCGAGTTTTTCCACAGTCTCAAATGCCTTAAATTATTATTATTAAGGCTCATAAATTAGGCTTCATTATATAGAATTACACTCAAAATCTCAAGGGCGAGATCTTCAGCTGGGACAAACCAGCCCAGCTCCCCCTCGGAGCTGCCCCAACTTACCCCAGCCAAGTGGGACAGACCGAAACCGTGCAGAGACCTCAACTGGCTCAGACAACTTCAGACAAAAGAAAATATTCGGGGCCACTGATGAAATATTTGATCATTTACAGTACCTTTTTTTTTTCTCCCCTCTTTTTTTTTCTTTTTAATTAAATCTGCAGCCACAAGTACAAGAGTTGAGCACGGACCCCGTTACCGCATCCAGCCGGGTCAGACCTTCCTTCCATGGAGGAAGGACCAGCATCACCTCAACTTCTGCTGTGGATGGCCTCAGCGCCAAGAAGGGTCCCCTCCAGCTCCTCCAGCTCCACAGAGCAACAGAACTTGAAGGAAAAATCTCCCCTGACCCTTCAGCTTCCTAAACTGGCACAATTTGTCCTTTCCAGCTTGCATCAGCGTTGCGGGCAGGCTGTCAGCTCGCCTCTCTGTGGTTAATGTGCCACGGCCCCAAGATGATGTATTTTTTCCTCTTAAATTCAGAACATGTTAATTACAATACAAAGGCAATGAGACAAAACTGAACTGGACAAAAGCAAATAAAGAAGCCTGCTTATAAAATGATAATGTTGAGCAGAAATGCCGTAGAGCAGAAATTACCCGTGTTTACTGTAACAATCTTCCCTGGAAGCGTATTGCTACGAGCACACAGCAGTGATGAGGGGCTACAACCAGCACAAAGAATATGTACTGCTCCGTTCGCCACGTCCTGTAGGCGCTAATTTTCACCCAACACACGAGTAAAATGACTGACTTTATCTACATTTACTTTCAAGGAGCAAAGCTATAAACATTGGGAGCAAAGTGTCTATTAGTGCTCCAAGTGCCACTTGAGCAGAACCACCAGCTGGTCCTCCGCTCAGGGGAAAGGTTGGCAGGGTATGAGGCCGAGTGTCCAACCCCACTTCTGATACAACATGCTCTGTGTAACTCCATCTACAGCAGCTTCGATCACCCAGCACCAGCCTGGCATGATCCCACCACTGGGCTGTTGTCTGTGTCATCTCCACACAACCAAGCATCCTACAGCAAAGGTAAGTTCTGCTTGGCTGTCTTGGCCAAGTGGATCATCCCCAAGAAAGGAATCACACCAGAAATGGCAAACTTTTAAGTGTAAGTTTATCCCCAAAGATAAAATGGAGGTAAGAATCATGAGCTGATGTAGAAGACCAGTAAGACCAATGCTTATAACATCTCAACTGCATGGCTAACTATGAGCAGAAGAGCTTTGTGTCTCCAAACAGCATGTATAATAGTCAGCACTTCTGGCAGACTTCTTGTTCCAATACTTGCAAACCTAAATATCCACAAAATCCAATGAACAGGCTCTTCTGAGACAAGAAATCAGATTAGAAGCTGCCACATTTGGACACACAACTGTCTCAGGAAAGTGGAAATGAGCCTTCCTGCTTTGAAAGCTGCCGGCTCATTGGCAACTGCTCCAGGTTTCCGTTACCGACTGCAAGGCTTGTGAAAAGGTCATGTGTTGGAATAACTCCAGAAGGCACACAAGATTTCTTGACGGATTCTGCACATTACGCAGGTGAAATGGGTGTTTCATTAAGCACTAAGGAGAATACCAAGCCGGTGGAGCACATTATCAAAGGTCATGTGAAGGACTTGCACCATTACAAGGATGGATGCTGACAACTGCCAGCAATGAAGCAAACAACCAGAAGTCAAACCACAGCTACTGAAATAAAGAAAGATCAAGAGCAGGAAGCCCCCGTTCAGGTCCAGAGGTGTGAGATGGACAACTCTGCTTGTAAATACAGAGATGGAAATTGTGATGGAAGTGATGGAAAACTCCGCTGTAGCCACATCTTTCTGCCCTTTGCTGCTAGTTTTAAAGACAAAGACCCAAACCCAGTCAACTTTAAACTTTCTGGCATTTGCACAAACTCATCCCTACGGCTAATTTAACAAATCACTGTAGGAGCCCACGTTTCATAAATGCTGTATTTTATCACCTTGGTGTATCGATCGGCTGGCAATCAATAGGGCTCCATGTGACACTGTTGACTCTCCCGATGACAATGAGACACACGGCACGGCCACGCGCAGCGACAGCAGACTGGCGTCCTCAAGGTCGCCGGGCTACTAACCTGATGAATGTCAGATCAAGTTGCCTTTCTGAATTATTTAGTGAGCATCCTCTGCTGCAGCTTGCCAGAGGAGCATACAGCACTGATACCCTGGGATGTCACCGAGGCTCCAGCCTCCGCTGCCCATGGGGACAAAGGCTGTCCCCTGCACCACATACACGTCATGAGTCCATCTTGAATCGGTGGGATGGCAGGTCCCCTCATCCCTGAGCCTGTCCTGGCTCACAGCAACAAGCACAATAACAGATTACTTTTCCCATCGCTCTTTCTACCCACAGAAATGCAGAATTGGATACTCACAGTGGTTTTTTCCCCCTTCGTTCCCACGCTCCCCCCTGTAATTTGCAGGGAAATCTCCGCTCACTGAGCCAGCGCTCCTGCCCCGCTGCCAGGACAGTCCCCAGGCTGGGGGACAGCTGGAGCTGTGCTCCCATGGCCATGGGACAGCAAAAAGCGGCAGAACAAGAGGCTGGAGAGGGCACGGCTTTGCAAACATCGGACGGAAAAGGCAAGGAAGTTGCAAAAAGCAGTGAGGAGGGAAGGGAGAAGACCCCACATGGCAGGGTCCAGCCCCATTTCTCCTGGCCAAATGCCTGGCTCTTCAGGAGGCACATAGGGATGTGCCCAAGGGGTGGGGAAAGCTCCTTGGAGAACCTGAGTCAGAAAACACAGGTCAGGACTTTAAATTAGGTTGTTTTCTTTTTTCTTATTTTTTTATTTTTTCTTTATTGTTTTTAAGGAAGGCAGCAGACCCTCCCCATACCTCTCAATGCCAGAAACAGGGGTGTCTTATCTCAAAGAAAAACGGGATGGAGGGAGGGGCAGAGAGACCAACATCAGATGCAGATCATTAATCCTGAAAACTTGGCCTCCTCCGCTTTTCCTCAGGGCTGCCATTTGTACCTTCACTCGGCTGCTGCCTGAGACCACGTGAGACCGATCCTCTCCTCCTGCTGTCGCCACTGCTGCGTTCCACCCGTTTTCGGCAGAGCCATGGGTAAGGATCCGTGCTGTCGGTCTGCAAGGAGGACTTTAGGTTTTATAACACCACTGAGCCCAGCAGCAGCTGACACAGAAGGGGAGGTACAGCCCATATGTGCTGCAGCTGATTTCAGAGGCGATTTTCTGTATTTCCTACCAGTTCACTCAGTGAGACAGCCCTGACCCTCGCCAGCATCCTCCGGTGCACAGGCAGAGCCAGCGGCTGTGAGCACACCCTGTGCCATCCATGTCCTCTGGCAGCACCAAACCACACCAAGGCAGGGGTGCCATCACGGGACACACTGCACTGGCGCTCCCCAGCATCGCTGCCCTGCATCCCGTCCCCTCCACGACAAGACACCCCAAGAGGACCCTCATCCACTGACTGTCCCCCACCACCGGCTCCCAGACTGGCACCACACGCCCCGGTGCGACACACGGAGCACTCTGCAGACGGCGTTTAAATCAATCACTGTATCTCTTTCTCCCTATTTTATTTTTTTTTTTTTAAATCACCTTAATGCAAGAAGCTTCAGAGAGCTTAACAACAATAAGGCTTTTCATAGCCTCCGGCTTTAACTCAGCACCGCTATGTTTTTTACTTTTCTACGTTGAAATCAAATTTGTAACCGAATGTGAACAACAATCTGGATGCTCACGTGGTTTTCCCCCCTTTGCTAGCCTGACAATGTTCTCATCTGAAGACTTTTTAATAGTGTCCCTTAATGATGTCTACAAAAGCCTCATTAAAGCGCTGTATCGTAATTTAAGCTAAATAAACTCAACGCAGTTATTTTTTTAATGACATATTTTTCTTGGGGCCTTTCCACGAACAATAAAGCATTCACTGAAAATATGTTGCGAAGGAAACGCATAAATCTTCAGCTTATCTGGTGGTATGTTTTCCAAAGATCTAAACCTTTGATCAGCACCAAATTAATTTTCCATTTACACAAAATAGAAGATGTATTTCCAGGATAACCGACTAACCCTGCGAGTCTGCATTAACATGTGCCTTGGCAGCAGCTCAGGACTCCCTCGCTGCCGCCCTTCTCTCGCTGCCTGACGCTGTCAGGTTCTCTGTCACGTTAGATGATTTTTATTTTATTTTTTGGCTTCAAACCTGTCTAACAGGCTGTTTCGGGTCGGTGGTTATGCCCTGAGGATTTCTTGCCTTTGCTCACCAAGCTTCCTTCATGCACCACCCGGATCGCCCCCGTCAAAAGCTGTGCATCCCCTGGGATGGGGGCATGGTGCTTGACCCTCTCCAAGCTGAGAGGCCAGTCTTGAGCCAGCCCAGAGTCCTGGCCAAGCGACACAAATCTGGTTTTTACCTCCCTAAACCAGTCCGTGCACGTCTTCTCTGGCTGCCAGTGGGATTTTGGTGCTCCCCTTGCCCCCGCGAGTCACTGCACGAGCCCCCACTCCAAGTCGGGCACCGCAGGCAGGTCCTCCATCCACACAAACCTCTGTTCAAACTCCTCAGAAACCACCGCTGGTTTAAGATGGCCACGTTTCTGCTCCCACCCAGGACAGACACGGCTGCCTGCTCTTCACAAACGAAGGAAAAAGACCTATTTGCTGCTTGCTCCCAAACTGTGCCAAATCCACAGGGAGGTGGTAAATCCAGTGCATTTCTGGATCCACCCGATGCCCCCGTAACACATCTGGGAGGAAATCATGCACGTTG
>KZ508481.1:29006-54287 GCA_002844005.1 Limosa lapponica baueri | reverse complement strand
AAACAGTGTTATGATTTGTCCTCAGTGGAATTTGTTTAGGGTCTGTGGTCCCTAGGCATAGAGCACCATGCTTGGAACATCAAAGCTAAGGAAAGGCTTGCATATATGTAACGTATGTTACATATATACGTTGCATATATGTACGTTGTACATAGCATGTTAGCAGTAGGTTCTAGAAATAGAAGGGGATTGGAGCAAATTCCTCAACTCAGCTTTCCTGTAGGGGCGTAGTGAATCACTGGCTGTCTGCTTTGTTTTTGTGTTTTGTTTTTTTCCTTCCTGCTCCCAAGCAAAAAGGAAAATCTTCTAGAGAAAATGTTACATAAAGATCAAATGGTTGATAAGTCATCTTTTCAGCATATTCTGCTGATAGAATAACCTGGTCTGCTAAAGGAGGGTCTGACATTTTCTCCATGTAGAGGAGTTACAATCTAACCTTTTCCGTAGTTGAGTTCATGGAAAACCTACTGTTACGGATAGGAAAATAGTAGACTGTATTCATAAATGAGCATGCAAATGTTGATTGTGACAATTCATATAGGTAGTTAAAGGTGAATTATTTGGAAAATGAAGATTTGGACAATGCTATTTTACCTTGTCAGGTTTTGACTAAGTAAAACAGTATGTTAGATGACACTTCTTACATCAGAATTAAAGCATTGTAAAACATTGAAGGTAATGTGTTTATCAGTTTGTGTAGTAAATAGCCTGTAGATAGCTCAGCTTCTCCACTGCTCCCCCCCCCCAGTTTGTGGTAACCTGTTATATTGCTAGTTTTTTGTCTCTGGAACATCTGTGAATTCCAATGCACACTTGTGGGGTATAGGTTACATCTTCTACATCGTCTAAAAGTTTAACTGATTTTGAGAGTTTTGCTTAATGTTTTGAACACGTAGGGAATATCTTTTTGTTAGTGTTGTGGGTAAGTAGTGAACGGTTCCGTGGATACTCACACGGCTGACTCTGGTCCAGTTCTGCACAAGAAGTACTTTTTCTTCGTGGGATGGGGGATTGACAAAGCTTCAAACATGGATTTCCCTCAGTTCTCGTAGTTCTGTTCGTCTGTTGGGGAGCAGCTGCAGAGTACTACTGCAGTTCCCGACTGTGAAGAAGGCATGCAGAGCCCCCTGTATCAGCACAGCTAGCATGCTCTCTCCTGCTGAGTAAATATTGGTAAAAATTAGTGGTCCTAAATAACACTGCCTAGTGTACTTCAGTAATAATTAACTGTTAAGTAATTCTGTTGAGTTTAAGGGGACAGGTGATATATAGAGAAATTTGACTGCTCTCATGACAAGATGGATATGTTTGTTTTTTTTTTTTTAAAGGATTTATTGTTGTTAAAAGATTACTTTATTGAAATACACCCCTTGTTTCTAATTAAGAATACAATGTTCATGTATTGTCAGTAAAAACTTATAAATATTAAGCTTTGAAAGTAAGGATGCTGATTTAGGAGAGACTTATAAACCTCATCTTCTGCCTAAGAAAAATGGAAAAAGTGATATTGCCATGGTGGAATTGCAAGTATTTTTGTTATATAGTAATCTTGGGATAATTCTGCTTTTTCTGCTGCTCTTCCTTAATAGTTACTGGTTCGTTTTGGGATACTTATTTTTCTAATGCTTAGATTTCAATATGGGTATTTGGCTTATTACTCTGTTTAGTTTCACCTGTACTTCCCCTGAAGGTGATACAGAAGCATGATGTTTCAATACTAAATTGCACCTTCCGCCTTTAAAAATACATGTGGCTTTGCGTAATTGAGAAATAAAAGTAAACAAACCTCTTCATTTGGCCTAAATGAAACCAAACTGAAGTGTACCTACATTTGAGAACATCAGCACTGTGACTAGCTTCCCTGGGGTGGTTTAAGTTGAAAAGTAGACTAGTTCTTTCTGTCTCTGTAATTTGTAGATACTTGATACTAAGTAATCATTATACATAGGAATGAAAAGTGATGTAAGCAGAGTCTGAGAACAATGTGAACTATCTTGGCTGCTGTGGCTGTCCTGGAAGTTGTAATAATGACTGAAGGTAACCAAGTCTTTGGAGTTTCTTGTGTTTGAAGGCTCAGTCTTATTAGGTAGCAAGTGTTGTACACAACTTTGATTAAGGAAGGTGGGGGAATGCTTTGTGCCTTCCTCTGTTCTGTATCCATCCAACGATTAGGCACAATCTAGACCCTAAAGATTACTTAAGGTAGTAAGGACAACTTCTCTCCCTGTAAGAGCTAAGCTATCAGAAAGGTGGTAAGTGATTCCAAAATGCACAACTTCAGATGCCTAAAACTGAGAAAGTATGAACATTATACACTCTTGTGTCATTTGTAAATAGAACTATGGTTTCTTAAACTTTCGTTTTGTGCTTTTGTATAACTGCATTCTGCAAGCATAAAACTATATTACGTATGCAAAATAAACAACTGCTAAAAGCAAACATTAAGATTCCCTTATGCAGATACACATTCTGAGAATAATAAGTGGAAGAAACTGTAGATCAGCATCTTCAGAGTGATCAGATTGGAATTCATTGAGTGCATGAGCTCCCTTTGCCCTTCTTCTAAGCAACCGAATTTTCCAGGTTTGTATAGTTCAATACGTGCAGTGCTGTGTTTCCTGTCTAGTATACCCTCTTACGAAGTTGGCTGGGGTGGAATGAAGAGAGATACATAGACATGGTCCAAGTAATGAATGGTCTGACTGTTCTGGACCATCACACGCTTCCAGTGGGAGAGACTGCAGCTATTTGACTAGAATTTCCTTTCTGGGAACAAAGGGGAAGGAAATACTTGTTTTAGGAGTGTTGAGTCTTCTGTTCTCTTGAACTTAAAATTGTGCTTCTGAAGTAGATGGTTGGGGTATAGTTGTCTTCTGTAAAGCTCCTTAGTGCTCAGTGACTACTTCTTGTATCAGTTGTCTGGGGCTAGCTTTAGGAGTAAAAGAAGCTCTGAAGTGGTTTGAAGTGTTAGTAAAAAAGTATCAAGTACTCAAAATGAAACACTTAACATTCAATTTTTAATCTGGAATGGGTGGGATCTCTCTCTGAAGTGGCAAGGGCCTTACTCTCCTTGGTGGGGAAAGCTCCAGTGTCAATAACTAAATTAAAAATATTTGAAGTTCTGTTAGTATGTTAAAGGTAGCTACAGAAGGATGGTCTTGGTGTCTGAAGGACTGTGCTTCTGAGTTTTACTGCTGCCTCTGCAGCCTTCTCATCAATTTTCCAATCTAGTTGGCGTGAGAAGTTCCTGTAGCAGCTGTGTAGGGGGCTCCGTCTTCCCAGACAGGTCTGGAAGAAAAGTTTCATTTTCCTCCTTAATAGTCCATCCCGTAATGTGGGATCTAAGTTTAGTACAGTTGCAGAAATTATTTCTTCATCTTCCCTTGCGCTCCTTGTCCTCAGAGGTTTTCAGTACATCCAAAACTTCCAGCCCTCCTAAGAAAGGAGAGGGCATAGATGCTTCAACCTACATCACTACATCTGAACAAATGTCTGAAATGCAGTGCCGGATGCCTGTGAATGTCAGTCGCAGCTTCAGTCATCCCAAAATTGCTATGGGTGTCATTTTCAGTGTTTGAATGATAGAAAGTTTTCAGTGTTTGGATGATAGAAAGTGTTTCTTTTCTGAGAGACTTCTGGTAGGCTGCTAAGGAGCTTTTTGGTAACTGCTGCTTTTCCCCCAACATGTGACTGTAGTCATCCTGGCATTACTCTCCCTGGGGGAAGAAATGATAGTTTAGAAGATCAACCCAATCATCAGCAATTTGATCAAGTTACTGCAGGTCTTCTGTCTTTATTTACAGGTAACCCTGAGGATAGGATGGAGGTTTATAGTTGAAACTGGATATCAGAGAACTCTTAACTAATGATGCTAATGCAAATTACTGGCTTTTTTTCCTCTGTGGAAACGTTATGCTTAATAATCTCTATGTGCTTATGCATGCTTGTGGTTAAAACAAACAAAAAAGCCTCGCTGCAGGAGTATTTACAAGGTTGAGGCCTATATTTTCAGTAAAAGTAAACTGAAAGTATGGCAGCCTAGCAGTCTAAATCTTTCATGATTTAAATGCTCACTTTCCATGCTTATGCTACAGAGCTTAATATGCAGGTGTTGAATGTACTTAGTTTCCACTTTGGCCTATGGGTTAGGTATGTATACCTGAAGGAGGAGTTGAACGCATACACAGCTCTTCGTGTGCACTAATATCCCGCTGCTGCTGGTACGTTTTCTTGCTGTGGTAAATTAGTCTGTGGTGACCTGGAATGTCAGCTTGGTAGTTAGCTCCTTTTAGGAGAACATACTCATTTTGGGTTACTTCTGGTCACATAATCATATAGGATGTTAGCCTTGGAGCTGCGGGTCATTTAGTTTCTGAACTGCTCTGTATTTTTGGGGGGGTTGGCAATAAAATTCATCACTGAGGGAGAAAATTAAAAAGTTCATGTCTTTCTGATTCATAGCTATCCAGCCTTTATACCGTTTATTTCAGTTGTGCTTTAGTAGATTTATGCAGGGTGATTTATTCTAAGTAATGGAGAATATTAATGAATTCTTTAGTAGATCTCCTCCTGGGAGGAATTACAGACAGAGGGAATAGAGTGTAGAATGCTAGAAAATAACGTTTGGAACAACCCTAGAGTTTTACTTTAAGGTCGCTTTTGTTAGTTCACATATAGATGTTGGAAAACTATCAAAAACAAGGTGACAATTAAGTTAAGGACACAATTCTAAGTAGGAGGAGGACAAAAAGATGGTTAAACCTGTGTGTTTCCATCCTTTCTGGCAATGTGACAGGAAGGGGAAATAAATTTGAACTGAATTTGGAAAGCCATCTGGCTCTGATTGTGATGGGTAAGATCAGAAATGTTGGTATGGGGGAGGGAGAAACTGTCAGAGCTTTACTATTTTACTATGCTGTTGTTTAACTATACTGCATCTTAGTTGTGTCTTTTCTTTTAGGAGCCTTTTTTTTTTCTGAACAATGTTTTGTGAGGGAGGGAGCTTTCTGTGGCTATTAGAAAATCCTGTTCTTCCAGTGCATTATTCTCGATCTAAACGTTAATCCTTTGGGTCCAGTAGCAGAGATTTCATCTAATAAATGAAAGTATAAACAATATAAGTACTAGAAAAGCAAGACAGACTTAAAATAGATTTTAATAGACTTAGATGAGAATAATTTGCTCTTCTGCTTGTTTTTATCTGGGCGTACTCCTCTGTTTTTTGGGGAACACGCATTTTTGTCTTGCTTTACTGAAGCAAAGCAGAAGTGTTGAGGATCATGGCATTCCTGTGTGCTTTTTGCAATGCTGCTTTTACTAGAGAAAGACAGTGGAGCAGGCAAACACTTCTGTGGGAAATCTGTGGGATCTGTGGGAGAGATACTGTCAAGATTTCAGATCTCCTGTAGTCTTTCATTACAATCGTGTTACTGAATTGGTTTTGCAGCAGCAGCCCGCGATGCCTCAAGAGAAAGATTGTGGCCCTGTCAATGGAGCAGGTTAAAAGAAAGTGTTACAGGATGGGAGAGAAACATGTCTTTAATCAAGTCTTTTTTCTTGTCCTCTTTCTTACTTCTCCCTTTACACAGAACAGCTGATAAAGAACCAAAAAATTGTTCCTTAAACTTTTAAAAAGAATGCTTACTTTCTCTCAGTTGTCCCAAAAGGAGCAAGTCCCTGCCTGTTTCCACTGAATTCAAATATATATTTTCTTATTTTAGATCCACAGATCACCATCTGTCCATTTGCATTAAATCTTGACAAACTTTTAAATTTCAGCTTCGGAGTACGAAATACCTACAGAGGAATAACCTTCACGCAAAATCAGAATGTTACTTGTTTTCCCTGAACTTGTATTCACTTGTTTTTAATTTTTGAGAAGTATGATGGGAAGTACACAGTGGACAATTAAAATTATTTGAAATCACAGTTACAAAATTTTGTGAAGTTCCTACATTGTGCTATTCAGTTCCATTTTGCTATTCAGAGAAAAAGAGGCTGACATGTTAATAACAAATCAGTAAGGCACTGTCCCACTTTTTACTTCAATACTGTCAAAGTAGTATTATACCTTTTTTTTTTTTTCTTTTGCTGAAAAGCACAGGATTTCAGAAGTCAAGTAACACTTTAAGCTGAGTTATTATTAAATCAACTTTGAATTCAATTTTGAGGCTATAATTTGCACCGCGATGGGAAGGAAGAATCTCAGTGAAAAACTTTTTTTTTTTTATTTTAGAGAGTGAGTTATTATCTATGTTGATAACAGCACTTTAAGAGAAACTGTCCTTCAATATAATTGTCTAAATTCCAAGTAATTTTAAAAAATTTTACTGTAAGCAGTAAGCTTTAGATCTTCCTGATCTAAAGAGGCAAAAATACTTTGGAAACCATTCAAGAATAGCCTTCTGTTAATTTTGTTGTAACAGTTGCTTATCTGATCTCCAAAATGCCTGTTTTAGTAAAATAAAAATAATCTAGCAACTCTTCTTTTTTCTTTAATCATCACCTGTTGGCTTAGAGTAACACAACACTAAGTAAAGAGAAAAATAATTCAGTACAAAAAATATTAGCTTAAACGCTCCATTACTGTGTTGGGAGTGAAAAGAGATTATAAGTGAGCAAAAATCAAATGCATATTGTGAGAGCAAGGCTGAGTAAATACAGGACAAGAATAACAGTGCTTAGCCACATGGAAGACCTGAAGAGTCTTGTAGTTAGAACCATAGTTAATGCAAGTAACAGTAATTTTTGTGCATCACAATTGTCATGTACTAACTGGAAAGGATCAGGATTTATGCATTGGTTGTAAATTGAATGTAGAAAAAAGTAATAGACAGAGGTACAGTTCAGGTATACTTTTATTTGCCCATGATGATAACTCTTGAAAATGCTGAGACCAATGTTAAGCTGATATGTGTCATAATTATTGTACAAACTAGAGGGAGAAGATACTTAGAATCTGGGAATTTTTTTTTTATTTGAACTTTTGCTCTTTATAGAAATAGTGGCTACTCTTTGTCATAGCAGTGAAAAAGCTGTATTAAAGTAAAACTCAAACTCGTTTTAAAACTGCATTGTAAATAAAAACTTACTGGTTTTAGTACTGCATTTTATACTAAACAAATGTAAAAGAAGGCCAAACCGGCTTGTTGAGAAAGGTAACACAAGACAGAGACAGAAGTGTTCTTTAAGGGGAGAGTATTTTAAAGTAAAATGGAAGTCCAGTTGTATATGCTGTTTTTGTAAGTAGTGACTTTCATTAAGGTACTGCATAGTGTTTTAAGGGAAGCATCTTTATGTGTGCTTTCTGTTAGGATTTTTTTTTTTTTTTTTGAAATCTAACAATCTCAAAATGGGGAAGGAGTACAAATTTCCACATTCACCCCCCTTTTTTTGAACTCTGGTCTACAAATGTGATTCCACTTGTGTTCCTGTTACACAGACTGAATCGTGTAACCTGTCTAGATTTGGTGCAGCAGTTTTTCTGGGCAGTTTATCCATCTTGTTAGCTAGAGGGTTTTGAGTGTGGGTTCCTCCTACTTCTCCAATGCACACAGCCTCTGCTTGCTTTGTATCTCAAAGGCCTGCTATGTTCTTCTGACTTCAGCTGTTTGATCCATTCTAGTTTTAGCTAGGAATTCTGCCAATTACTTCTTGTGAGGAGTGGATCAGGGTCTGTTTTGTTTTAATATATGGATCACACCAAAATAGTGAAGTAACCAGGAATCTTCTGATAAGAAGTAGTTCTATCCCCACACCCACCCCCCCATCCCAGCCCTTTCTGTTTTCCTTTGTGGTTAAGTGTTATGTGTTGCAGATTCCCTGAATTTATCTGCAGGCAATTAGATGGAGAGTCTGGTTAGTAGAGGAGAACTTTGATTGTATATTGAAATACTGCATATTTACAGCAGTGCAGCTTGCTTGTTTAGAAAGCTTTGGTATCTGCTGCAGATGGCTGCACAGTCTAAGGAGTGGCTTCCTGGCTGCATTGTACATGAAGTGCCAAACACGATGAGAGCAGTTTTGTTCTGGAATGCCAAAATACATTGAATCCGTTCAGGAAGCAACATATGTCAAATGAATAAAAATATCACACTCATCTGAAACAGAATGTGATAGTAATGTTTTTCAATTCTGTTTTCTTTCCTGAATTAGGGGTTAAAAAGGACTTCTTAGTATTGAAGATAGTATTAAATAACAATTACTGACTTACGCTTTCAGCATTTTCACTACCATTTTTTTCCCCATACCCTTTTTTTTCTTTTGATTAACATATGCCATAGATGGAAATTGAAACAAGGAGGCAATCAACGGGGCTGCTGTATTGGAAAAATAGCATTATGTTTTTCTTTTTGGATATCTAGGCCTGTTCACAGTATACAGGTTTTTTGGTGGATTTTGGGAGGGGGTTGTGTGTTTGTTTTTGGTGTGAGGGTTGGGTGTTGTGGAGTTTTTTCTTTTTCTTTTTTTTCTTTTTTTTTTTAACGCTGGTAGCTTATGTGTTTCTTTACATCTCTGTCACAGTTGTATGTAATTGGTTGTTCTTCAGGAAGAAAACCACGGTTGATGAAAATAAAAATGATCAGTGGAGGGTGTTGCTTCTGCCCAAACTGTCATTTCCAGCAAGTTCTCAGGACAGGAAGTGGGAACATTTACAATTAATACCTCCAAGTATCGTAGGATTTTATTATGATATAGAAACAATCCCAGGGTAGAGCGTGTTTTGTTACATATTACTTTCTTGTTTGCAAAGGAGGTGGTAGTCACTTTTATTCCTCCTAGTTGGAAGGCAAATATATTAAAAATTGCATTTACGGAAAATTACATGTTTCTCTAGAAGCTGGAATTCCATCTGATCATTTTCTAACTAATATTTTGCATAGATTCTTTTTCTTATCTGAAATAATTCAAAAGTCTTGATTTTATAGCTCTCTTAAACCCAGAGCAATGAAGTTATGTATCTTTAAAGTAATTTTACTTGTCCTTTCTGAATGTTGTTTTTCTCTTGTTTGTTTTTTCTCTTCCATCACCATGATTAGACATAGAGTTAAAAATTAACTAGAGTGAATTATCTTACGTAAGGTTCTTATTATTGTTCTGTCTTGTTTAAGAAGTGATAGGTCCCCAAAAGAGGAGAGAGTAAGGGCAAGTGTTTTCTTTTCGTCACTGTGGAAGGCATGCATTTATTTAAATCAAACATTTAATAATAAGGTAGTTTCATCTGAAGCCTGGCTGTAACAAAGACCATAATTCCCATCATTTCTATGCTTTTAAAAAATGATATTAAGAGAAGCAGTTGGAAGCTTGATATATACGTGTCTCCTGGATTGAAAGAGGAGATGCTGATGTTACTTCTTCTGTTTTAAATTCTACCCTTCCAGTTCCCTGAAATTTTTAGCTGTCCTGTGGTAATGATACCACCAACTAAGGATGTACTCACCTGCTGAGAGATGAGGCATACAGTTCAAAAGAACTTCTGGAGTTGCTTATTTGCGTCTAGGTCCATAACAGCTGGGTTCTCGTGTGCTTTCCTATTTGTTCTGGCACTCCACTTGTCTTCCCTGATTGTGATGTGTGTTAGTTTGTCTTGCCTCAGCCTTCTTTGGGATAGTTATGAGAGAATCTATAGAAGACATGTTCAGGTATACAAGAGCTTACCTCCTTCTCAGCCTTTGTTCTTCTGTGAAGCGTGGTATTTAGCTTCATTCTAGTCACCAGATTTTGTGTGTTATGAGCAAGTAGTGGTCCTGCTAGCCAAAGGGAGGCCTGACCTGCTGAAGCACAATTCATTCCAATGTTTCTACTCATTGGCCAGATATCAGTGGCTACAGCACTATTCTGTAGCTATTGAATTGTAGGAAGTACCAGAAATAGAGCAAAGAAGTGTTCTATCAGGTCTATGTTTTCCTTCTGTCCTTTTGTGTTTCTGAAATGTACTTGCAGTGCATGAGAGCAAGTGTCTGTGGCTGTCTGCCTCCTCCCCCCACCTTAGAGGTATCTGTTATTTCTGTAGAATCTGGTTGGGTTTGCAGACATTTTCAGTGTGAAATATCAAATTAAATATTTGATAGTTTAGTTTAGTCCTCGTCATCACTAATAATAGGTATTCATTTTCAAGTAATCTTCGAAATTAGTTCATGCATCTGTGTTCAGGTTGGACTTGCTACTGCCGTAGTCTTAATGCAGTTCCATAAAACTTAATCTTAACACAAGGTTGTTTTTTTCTGTTCAGAAGCTGTGAATGGTGGCAAATTGCAGTATATTTGTAACAGTTATAGTATGTTGTCTTTTCTCACTGTTTGACCAAGTTAAACCTTCATCAAAGCCCTTGCCATTTCTGGTTTTAATAAACTTGTAAGCCTATGGAGTCTACTGTATATTTGTCCCTTTTCAGAGTTCATTCAATCTTTCCTGCTAACATCTTCCTGTGCTGTTGGTAGCATTATAGAACCAAGTTAATGGATTTATCTTTTTTGTTACCTCTCCATTAAACAGTTGTCTGATTTATTTTTTTTTTTTTTTTTTAATTTTTGAAAGGTACTTTGCAGCTTAATTCTACTGTGTGTGATTTAATTAACCATGACATATAATTCCTGTGACTTTTAAAAGCATATTGGCTGTTATGCTTTGCTTCATCTTGTGGTTTCTACGTGAATGTGTCCCTTCTCCTTTGGCTCTCCAAGACATTAATACTATTGACTTGGGAGCAGACCAGAAGACAGCATCATAGAAGATTAATTTTTTAATTAAAAAAAAAGTTGTTTCAGTTTCCTCATATCAGGATTTACTGTTAAGTGTGTTTTTCAGGTGCATGATGTAAGTGGCTCTTAGTTAATCAATTAGTAGGAGGGACAATAGAAAAGGGATTTGCATAAGAAGCTTGTGTGCGCTGAAGAGAGACCAATTTCATCCATACCATTTATTAGACTTGCTTTACATCCAGACACATAGATGTTAACAGAAACTGTCTTCTTACATGGACTTCATAAGGCAGAAATAATCTTTCCCGTTAAGATTGGAAGTAGGGTGCATTCTCTAAGTAATGGGCATCATCTGCTATAAAGTGTTATCATCCAGCTATAAAGGATGCTATAGGAAGCTTGAGTGCATCTTGTTTATCTTCAGTTACTTTTTAAGAACACTGGGACAGATGAAAGATGTATCTAGATCAGTGGCACTGTGTATTTCAGGTCTCAATTTTTCTTTTTTTATGAGTCTATTCAGTTTAGGGTTTGAATTGCAGGTTGATATTAATTTAATATCTTTCTACAATTTCTTTTTAACTGTAATATTATGATTAGCCCAACTGAAACCCTTTATCATGAGCACTTCTTGACAAGGTACCTTCTTGTATTGGTCACTTCGAAATTTAAGAGGAGTTTTTCTTTGCTTAAAAGAAAGTAAGTGTAAGTAAATTCTTAACTTAGCATGTTGGGGATGATGGTTTGTTTTGTATGCTTTAGTTTCATTCCCTCAAGCCTTGTATAAATATAAAGCATTACTTTGTAGACAAGTAATTGAATTTTTGTTGCAAAAATATGTACAGTGCCTGCTGAGCAAGGTGTCTTGCAGTTAAGAAGACCACATCCTGTAAATATTTCTTTCAGTTATGAACTTGGAGTGTAGAACGTGAACTGCTGACATAGTGACTGGATCATAACTAATTATGGACCTGAGTATCTTCCATTCTTCTTAGTTGCCTGGAGGTATTTGGCATGGTTAATTTTTCTTTTTAAAATTATTCTCCCTTGCTCCCAAAATTCTTGTCTTCACCAGTTGATCCTTTCAGGGGAAAAAACCCACCAAATCTATGAATCCAAGGCAGACCAAATTATGAAATGTGACTCACATGAATGAACTTTGCTACTGGCGTGTGCTGTTGTGCACATTAAAATGTGCTTGCATATGTTTTTTTTGATACATCTTTTTCATACTAAGAGAAAAGTATCAGTAATAATGAAGTTATCACCTTTACTTTAAAAGAGTCTTAATTTAGAAAGCCTGTGGCTGAATGTGCAGTCTTACACTCTTGTCCTGGCTTGAAGTAAAATAGAACTAATTTTCTGTTCAGTAATTTTACTTCTTAGCTAAGCCTCTTCTAACTCTCTGAAATTAACAGCATGTTGTGGAGAAAACTGTTTGCTTTTAGAGTGAGAAGACCAATGTTTGTACTCCATGCCAAGGAACGGTATGCAGAGAGGCTCTTGCTTATACTTATTGCTATAACAACTAAGGTCAGCTAATTTTATTTGCCCTGTGGGAGGGTTGGAAAAGAAAAAGTGTAGAGAGCTCCCACCTGCAGGGAGGAGCAGACAGGACAGGTGACCCAAAACTGACCAACAGGGTATTCCATCCCATCTGCCTCATGCTCAGTATAAAAGCTGAGGGATAAAAGGGTCAGCCCTCTTTCTTCAATGGCCGGTGTACGAAGAGGACTCTGTCTGTTCATCTGCCTTTGATCCCAATCCACGTGTTCCTGACTCCAGAGCTGGAATCGAGTTCCCATCCATCACTGAGTCGAGTCTGGGACTTCCCCAGTGCCTGCTGGTGACGTCATCCTGGGAGCTTGATGTGGTTTTGTATATATTGTATCTATTTCATTATTTCTTTTTAATTTTAATATGTCATTAAAGTAGTTTAGTTCCTTCTAAACTGGTAAACCATTTTATCACTCTTTCTCTTTTCCTGGGAGTGGGAAGTTGGGAGAGAGCATTTGTTGCCCATAATAGGCCAATTCGGCCCATGACAACTCTGCTGCATATTCTCTGACAGTAGGCAGTACGCTTCCTCTTTCCTTCCTGTGCAGGTCCTTAGCTTCATATGTGAACAGTTGGTATTGAAGGTCAGTGAGTTGATGAGCAAGCTGATCTAATTAGAAAAAAATTTCCCCCGATGTCTTGCAGGGTTAGGCTTTTTTGATCAGCTACTGATTGAACTCATGGTGTGGTTATGCAAACCTTAGATTTAATAAAAGGCAGGTGTGAGGGAAAGGCAGGGCTTACTCTTTCTTTAGCAGTCTCTAGGTTGAATTAAGCACAGTGGCAATTGACTTGCTGTTTGAGTTCCAGTTGCTGTTTAGGAATAATCTTTCGCTTGATCACAGTAAATGTAAGTGTTGCTCTTCATCGTCACTGATTTGATCATCAATAATCCTTCTATAAAAGTCAGAAGTGCAGTTAAAAACTGGGATAGTTACCCTGTAATGTCTTTTTTTGGGCAGATTTAAAGTGTACCAGCTCCTATCTTTTTTTTGCTGTATGCAGGTTGACTTCTAGACTTTGTAAAATAGGCTGAGAAATGCGTTGTAATTGCTGCAGGGGCAGGAAATTAACCATGGTAAGAACTGAAATTGGAGAAGGAGAAGCAGCAATGAAGTTCTTTTCTCTTGAAAGCTACCTTGCAGAGCACTAGCTCTTGAGACTTCTGTACCTATTCGTAGGGATTTCTGGTGGCTTTATATTTTTCATTGTCTGGAGGGATCTTTTGGTTGAAATGTGTAGGTCAACAGTATTTGAATGGGGGATGCTCTGCTTTTAAATTGGACACCAGTGCTAGTGTGAATGGAGAACTGACAAATCAGTACCATTAGTAAACAAGTCTCTTTGTGTCCTGGTTTGAGCAACAGGACTAACTTATCTTCTGATGCTTCGGAAAAATGCACTTTTAGAAGACGCTAGTGTCTGAATTAGTGAAAATATTTACTTCATAGCCAACTAGGCTATGTGGGATTCAAGGTCTCAGTGTTTTTGCATTAGCCAGGTGTAGGGATGAAGGGGAGCGAAGCCTGGGAACTTGTGCTAGGCTGGCCATCGGGATTATTTCATACCATGAACATTGTGTCTGACATTTGCTCTCCACTGCTGGGAGTGTACAGCTTCCTGCTGATAGAATTGGCTGAGTATAGTCCTTGCGTATTTAATATTAGTATCAGGATCAATATTAGTTCTTTAGTATTATTGTTAATTATTTAGTCATATCCTATTAAGCCTTTTTGTATTTCAACCCTCGTATTTCCTTGTTTTCCCTGGTTCCCCTTCCTGGGTGGGGAAGGGTCATTGGGTAATAGAATGATTGTCTAATCAACAATAAATAGTTATGGGTTTTTTCAAACCATATCAGTATGTTATGTGTTATCACAGGTAGAATGATGGACTTGGAAATGTCTGCCACTGATTGTGTGGGATGCCATTACTCTATTTTATGTTTTCATCTCAGGTGGGCAATGTAGAACCACCTTCATTCATGGAGGGATTAAAAGTGCAACATAATTTAGGGGACAGGGGATGGAATAATAGAAGGCATCTAGTTTCATCATTCTAAAATGTTCTGGGAAATTTGCCACCCGGGTGTGAAGGTGCTGTGTTACTGTAGCATAGGGCCACGTATAGTGGTCTCGCTTGGTTGTCCTGCACTCATGAAGTGCAGGTGACAAAGCTTCTGATCTTTCATTTTTCCCAGAAAGACCATGCTTATACTCTAGCGAGGAGGTGGCATTGGGCATAAGGTAAACAGATTTTTCCTGTGTTGGTACCAGATTTTTAAGACTCTGATACAGTGCTTATCTCTGCTTCTCAGAAGAGACTAGAGTGACATGGAAAAGCACTAGTGAGTTTTTGTCCCCTTTTTAATATAAGGGGGGAAAAAGTATCCCAATTCCTGTTGTCTCAAAATTTGTTTCTTGATATCTGGGATTAAATTGTTGTTCCCTGCAATGCATTTCTTAAAGCCAATGCATGAGAAACACTTGAGTTATTTTTTCCTTCTTCAGACATGCCAGTGTTAGCAGCAATTACTTAGGCAAGAGAGCTTAGCTGGGCATTGGCTGCTTACTGGAATAGTAGCGTGTCAAATGGATAGTTTTGAAAACATCCTTAAGCAGATAAGCTATTTCTCATGCCAGTAGTTGTCTATTTATACATAGCACATCAGAGGAAATAGCAATTGTTGGGAGATAATTTATTTTCCTAGGGTACAAGATGGAAACAAAGCTCAGCAGAATATACTAAGTCCCCAATTATTTTGAATGTTATATTTGAGAAGACAATTTATGTGTTAGTTTTTCTTTCAAATTATGTAGTACAAGTATTAATCTATGCAGGATTTGGAGGTAGTGAATTCTTTCCTTAAGGTAGTCTCCAAATGGTGATCCTCTGCATACTTGAGGATGGAGGAACTACTGTAATAATATTAAATGCTCTGGGACTGAAATTTTTATCTTATGAAACCAAGATTCGGTTTCATAAGATAAAATGTGCTTCAGTCTTCCCCCCGATGCCAAATATACTAGGATTTTTCTTAAAAAATGCATTCACAGTCTAGTTAGGAAGTAAAAAGATGAAGTATCTGTTGACCTTGCAAATAAGCATGAAACAATTGTACATTTATTATTTTTTTTTCATGTTTCCTTCATGTGTCTACTTTATTTGTGAGAGTCTATCTGTAATAAGAATCTAGTATAGTAAATTGGAATCTACTCTGAACCTGAGGGCATGTGTATCTTTTTTTGGCATGACTTCACGTTTGTATTCATTTCTCCCCCTTCCATCTGAGTATGTGATTGAAATATTATGAACTGCATAACTGTTTTAAAAGTTATCTTTCTTTTAGACTTTTTTCCCACTTAAAATATGAAGTAGATTTCTTTTTTTGATGCTGTAGTCTTGTCTCTTTTGGGGAAGAGTCAGAGACACTTGAGGGATTGCAGTCTAGTTTCAGTGCATCTGTCATGTCTGAAAACACTGGGCAGAGAAGATTCATGAAAGGTAACTGTGTGGATATTGTTATATTTATTTATTCTGCTGTGTGATTAGAATACAAGTTGTGCACTGCTTTTTAGGTGTATGTGTATATATTTATATCTATGTATCTTGACATAAGAGAAAAATGGCTCTTTTAAGATCCCTTAATTTTAACATCCAAAGTAAAAGTAGAAATTACTCCCTCTGAATTTTCTACTATCAATCCTCATACATGGATATGAACTGTGAGTCTTGCATGATGAAATTATAGCCACTAGTGAAGCTGAGCTTAGTGAGCTTAACATACACTGCTGAAGAGGGTTTGCTTCCTCCCCTCCCCTCGAGTCATTAAACTGGAGAAGAATTTAGGATCCAATGTCAAATGTATGTGTTTAGGTTTTGTAAAAACCAGTTCACCTACTCAACAGCAAGTATTTAAGCTCACAAAGTACCTGCAAGTTGATGCCCCCTCCTGTCGATAACCTTGCTTCCAGGAATTTCTATGTAACCAAATTATCTATTAACACATTGGAGGATAGTTGTCGAGTATGTTTAAGTACTTCATACTGACTTTTTGAAAGTGAAATGAGTATGTGTCAAAACAACTTCTTGTAATATAGGCTAACTAATTTTGTGTGTATTATCCGTAATTATATGCGTCCTCTGTTTGTCCCTCTTAATGGAAAAAATCAGATACACAAAGTATTTAGTTGCTTTCAGGAAGTAATTGTGGAGAATGTTTGTTTTGTTTATTTGGTTTGTACCCAATTGCATTAATGTAGCTGCTAAATTACCAGTTTTTTATGTGCACTCCTACTAATTGTGTTCATGAATTCCGAAGTTCATATTTTTCCCTTATTTTGGACTACAGATTCAGCTAAACTATGCTTAAAAGAATCTAATTATCCTTTTTTACTTTGCCATGGCAGATGAAGAAAATAGAAAGGGAAGAATCATGTAGTAGTAAATGATATTTTTTTCTGTTCCTTGTGAAAGCAAAATGCTAGGTTTTTTACATAGATCTACTGATGCAGCAGCACTAATGGATATCTCAAACAGTCTTTTTGACCCTATTAGAACTTGATTAATGGACTCTTTCTAATTAATTTTGCTGCTTTAAGTGATCACTTCCATTGCTCGCTACTACCAGTAATTGCACCTATATTGCTAAGATAGTGGTGTGATGATGCTTCTTGGCTTTGTGTGCAACGTGTAATGAAATGAGTGGTGTCCGTCTGACATCTTCCTCCAGTAGGTCTAGTCAAAGTGATAAATGGCCTTGGATTATACCGTAATATTACTAGTGACTTAAGCATGGGCTCTAGGATACGTTCTTTCAAAGTCTGGAGTGTTTGCTAGCCGTACTAACCCCACCTTCTTTTTTGCGTTAGCTAAACAAAATTTTATGTAGCTAGGGAGGCCCTGATCTTTCAAGTAAGAGCTATTGAAGAAAAAGGAACAACAGGAACAGAGGACTAGAAACAGAGTACAGTGAAAAAATTTTCTTCTGTTTTTTAATTCACAACTATTTTTTTGAAATGCAACATGATGATTTTCACAAGTGTGGTAGTGGAGTAAAACCCAAGTTGATTGTTCTTTTAATTGTCTTTGCAGCCACAAAAATAGTTATTCTCTGTCAGATGTTGTCTGCAAGGGATGATCTTGTGCATTCA
Source organism: Limosa lapponica baueri (assembly GCA_002844005.1). Lineage (NCBI taxonomy): Eukaryota > Metazoa > Chordata > Aves > Charadriiformes > Scolopacidae > Limosa > Limosa lapponica. The sequence continues at coordinate 36,877 of KZ508481.1, read as the reverse complement.
ACAGCACAAATCTATCTAGTTCTAAAAAGTCCTCATTGTTCATCACACTTCTAAAAGGAGTTTCTAACTCAAATGTAGTATGAGTGCTCTTTCATACAGTGATCTGCCCATCAGGGCTTTGTGTTGGAATGGGTTCTTGGTGTTAATTAGGAAGCATGTGTTTTAATTAAAAAAATAGGAGTATCTGATAATGAAAAAGCTAGGAGTAGATTTTAGCCTTAGTTCTAATTAATTTCTAAGTTAGCATGTTGTGGGGAAGACAAATTAGGGGAACAATTGCCAGAGCAAAAGATCTTTCTTTCTAAGATGTGTTAAATGCTTATTTTCCTACTCCTTCCCAACACTTAACTTTTGCGGTTTAGCTTAACACTAAGCACTTGTAGCATGTATGCCAGAACAGTTAATTTTTTATTAAAGAAATCTTGAATTTTTGACTTAGAAAATGGTTAATGGTCACGGGAAATATATTGCAGTGGCCAGTGGAGTTAAACTGGTGTCTGTCTTCTGAACTGTCATAACAACATCTTATTTTTCAGTAGGGGAAGAGAAAAGAGGCTGGAGGAGTGTTCCAGTCCTCTTTTCCAGTCCTTAGATAATGCTTAGATAATAATCTTTTATATAATAATCTGTGCAATTGACCATTGTTTATATAGCCCTACACTTCACTGTATTCTTTTTCTTGCTACTTGAGTTATAGTGGAAGGGTCGATGATTGAAGCAGTAGTGGAGGGTACTGCAGAATTCAAGACTTGATAGAGGTACTCGCAATCTTGACCATGTAATTTGGAGGAGTCAGCATGTTCAACAGTTCATTGTCTATCTATAGGGTTGCCACTTACATCTCAAATTGAACGGAAAGTTTAACCTATGGAAGACTGCAAGACAAGGGAGAGGGAAGTTACTCAGCTCTTCTTAGTTAAGAGCCAAGAAAGCCATTTCAGTCTTTATATCATAGAGCAGCAGGTCCTAAATATGGTGTGTATGAAGGGAGCTGCTGGCCAGGTATAAACTTCATTTAATAAGATAATTATGTTAGTATTTTTAATCAAGCTAAAGTTTTGGCTGTAGGTGGGAAAGCAGTAGGAAAATTTCAGAAGAAAAGTTCCAGAGCCACCACTGTAAGGGACAGTAACACAAATTCTTCTGTTCTTGAGCAAGTCAGGAAAGTAGCAGTACAGTCATCAACCCTGACATCCGTCAGAGTTTCTAGCTGTGCTGGCCATGGCACCATGGAAAGCTGATACCAGGAGTGTTTTGGAAAAGGCAGCTGAGATCTGTTAAACAATAGTATTGGGATGGTTTTAGAGTTGTTAAATCAAGGTCATCAAGGTGAGGCTGTGGGTGTGTTGTATATACAGCTTACACTTGCTGTATTATTCTGGCCTAATGGCTAGGACCACATAATAAAACTTTGTATCCTTAACATACAGAGTATACAGCAGTACTCCACATAAGCTCACCAGGCAGAGTAAACTTCTCAGAAATAGATCCAATTACTTGTAAGCAACTCTCTCCACTCTTGCCAATGGCTGTGGCTGCAGACTTTCAATAAAACCTCATGTTAAGCTAAATGAAAGGCAGCTGGCAGGTCCAATTAAAATAATTGCAGCTTTTTTTAAAGCCTCATCTGTTGCAAGGAATTGTATTTCCCCATGAGGGCTGTGGGAGTATTTCTGACAGTGTGGGTGGTATAGATTCTCTTTCAGAGAATGTGCTTGAGACTCGGAGGAACAGCAGTGCTTTAAGAGGAAGTCATCCAGTTGAGGTCCTGCACATAACTTCATGTTGGTTTTGGTTACACTTTGTTAACCTGATAATTGCAATAGAACTCCATTCATACAAGTAACAGAAAAGGAGCTATTTTGAACTCAAGCTTGCTAGCAATGCATATGTTTTGGCTGGCATAGAAGGAGGTGATAATCAGTTCTACCTTTTCTGTGTTTTGGGACACTGCTTTCTCTGCATTGCTTTGAGACTTGGCAGAGGACAAAAATGAGTAATTTTAGGGTGGTGGTTGTAGTGATAAGTTACCTCTTCTGTGTCTAATTCTGGTGTAAAACAAAGTTAATGTGTGGATTTGAAACTGTCTTCGTTTTTGTGCAAGGCCCCTTATACTCATTATCTTGAAAACACTTCTGAATTCTTTTTCACAGATCCATGTGGATGGTTTAACAAACTCTGTTCTGCTGTGATTCTGTGGTCCAAGTTCAGAAACTGATTCAGACTCCTATGGTGTGAATTGGCAGTGGTGGAGTGATTCGGGTAGGTGACGGTCTGGATATGTTGAAGGAGATAAGGGGAAAGAAATGTTTTGGGTGCACTTACTCTTTCAGTTACTTTGCACTGTACTAATATCTTCTTTCATTCTTGTGTGTAAGAATGACAAACTTTTGTTTCAACTGCTGAATTTGTATTACAGTACCTTGTAGGAAAGATGTGTAAGAACTGTGAATTGTGACTGCCTTCTGTCAAGAGGCGCTAGGGATATTCATTGCAGTGGCACAGTCTGTCACACCTGGGTCACAGAACATCGTCTGTGTGTCTGTCGATTTAACATGTTCATATGGCTCTGTGTGATCACTTGTATAGAGACAACCTGGCTTCCATTGCTTCTGCTATAATATTCTGCATTATTTATTTACTTTGAATGCTATATAATGTATGCAAGGTAGTAATCCATTTTATGGTAAGGTAGCTCTGCACAAAAAATGAAGTCCATTTCAAACAAATACTTCTGCCCTGGCTGAACTAACTTAAATGCTATTATCCTGAGAAAGGTTAATATGATTAGGGCTTTTTTTGGTTGTTATTTTTGTTTGGTTTGGGGGGGGTGGGTTTTTTTTTTTTTTCAGTTGTAAGCATGTACTGTTTTGGTTCTGTATGGTTGTTACAGTGTTAGTGGTATATTTTGTGGAGGTTGAGACTGAAGGGTTTTTTTTTTTGCTTAAACTTATTTTTAATCCCATAATTGAAGAGCAGATGCATATAGCTCCTCGCAAAGAATCATAGGGAGAACATAACCAGAATGATGTGGGATTTTTTTTAGTAAGTGTATGCCTAATTGAAGTGCCACAAAAATCTTTCACAGATCACAGTATGTTTTGATCTTAATATACTGAAGTAGGATTCCAGTAGGGTAAGTTTGATCTTAATATACTGCCTTAGTCCTAATTATGACCATTGAGCAAATGCATTTTTCCCTCTACTCACTCCATCTCTTGCTTTGATTCAAGAATGTAGGTAGAATACACTAAGAAATATTTATAACTACCCGCAGAAAATGTTTGACTTCTGAGAGGGGAAATAATAGTAAAAGTACTGTTTTAAATGCTTAATAGTATTGTAGAAATGGTGTGCTTGGAAATGCAAGTGTCTTATGAAATTTAAATTAGGAACCATTATGAAAAGATAGTACAAGTGTTGGAACTTTTGCTTGAAAATAGGTGTGTAGGGAAAGAGTGAGTCTTAATAAAGAAAGCTTGTAAAGAAAAAAGGCAATATTTATTTTGAAGAACAGTTTGGGGTTTTTTGAGGGGCAAAATCCTAATTATATTTATTAAAAGTACTTGATTATCCGTGTGAGGTCTTCAGAATTATTGTTTCTGTAGATCCTTGGTTACAGAGAATTGGATAAAGTGCCATTTTTCTCAGACTTCTGAGATTTCTGTCACAGTTCTGACTAGTGAGTGATACCATGAAGAAACTGTCACAAAAGAGAAGGAATTTTATCATGTAGATACGCTGAAACTTAATAAACTATTACTGTCCTATTTACTTCCAAGCTAACAATAACAAAGCAAGGAGTTCAGGCAACAGTGCACAGCTTGGATTTAGAAAGGGTCCTTTCCTTTGTTATGCTATTCCTATTGTTCAGTAACATTTCCTAATATGTATAAGAGAATAGACTGATACACATTTGAAAGTTGAGAATAATTTTATGTTGAATTAGAATCTTGTTTTATAATCCTAGTTTCATTGTGGATCTGCTTGTTTTCACATTGAAATGCTTATTAAGCATTGCTAAGATAATTCCAATGGATGGTTAATTTTTTGTTGCTTTACAGTAGTTTTATTTTGTGTCTAGTCCTTTTTTCATTCCTAACTGTTGGTTCATTAGCAGACTTGATTAATGAGACCTTATTGGGGGAAGAAAATCTCTTAACTAAAATGAATAGGATTGGGAAGCAAATGTTGGCTTTGCGATAGGCTTGTGGCTACAGGCAGATCTTTAATAGTTGAATTGTAAAGCATGCTATGATGAAGTATCTACTGTTGGTATCACAAAAGACCTGGTAGGTGTTTCTGATGTTTTGTGATCCTCTTGGATAGAGGCTTCTTAATGCCAATCGAGTGTGTGTTCTCCAGCCTTTCAAAGTTTTGTAATGAATAGGTTTCTGGAAGAGGTGCCATAATTTGTCAAGCTGCTAAATCCACAGTGAGCACACCGCTACATACTTCGGTCAAACGTGAAAGTAATGTATCAGTGTGTATTTACAGGTACTGAGGTACGTGATGAACATACAGACCATAAATCAGTTCTTACTTTTGTATAGCTGAGATATATGAAATAAGACAAAATGTTAAAAACTAAAATTTGTCAGATTTTCCTCCCTACTTTTTGTAATCCATACTCTAATAGGTGAATTTGACAAGTCCCTGAAATCTTCACTTGTATAGAGCGTTGCAGTCTCTTGCAATGGAGTGTGTTTGGTCTTCTGACTATGCTTTATTTAAGGATGCAGTTTTGAAGTGGTGTGTAGTAAGAGTTAGTTAAGGAAAATCCTATTTCATTGTCTTGCTGTCAAGACTTCCACCTGAATAAAGGAAATAACACCGACTAAAGGGGAGCCCCTGTATCCTATCGCTTCAGTATTCTTGTGGCTCCTTTATTTCAATAGTTTTTGGAGACATTCCAAGCTTCTTCTAGAAGCTCTGGTTTGCATGTTTACTCTGAGCGCCCACTTGACTTGCTGCTCCTTGTAGCAATAAAATGTTGGCACAAATCTTCCCCTTCCTATATCTGTTGACAAGTTCTGGCATGAAGTGCCTGTTCAAATGTATCTCAGGTGGTTCAGCTATGAAGGTTAATCCAGTCAGCACAAGACGTGTTTTATCTTGGCAATGCACTTTGGGAACTCATTGTTCTGTCAGCCTGGTCTTCCTGGTAGTGCAGAAGAGGTTATGGACAAGCTGTATTGATAGGTGAAATGACCCTCAGGCCCACGGGCTTAAAATATTTTAGACTGCTTTACTGAATGTTATTTTAGTTTAAGGACTTAGGAAGGATAGTAGTTTGTCACTTAAAATGTGTGCACTGCTAACAGAGTCTGTCTAAAACAAGATTAGGTTATCAGAGGGTTGGCTTGTGTGATAAGCTTCCTGGTTGTCGCATGGCCAGAATTGGATATTCTAAGGAAAACAATGTTCATCCTGACTGCATCTAGGCAATTTTTTTTTTAATTCAATGCAAAGGCTACTTATTGGGAAACTCCCTCTTGTATTGCATAAGCAGCTCTTGAATCCTATTTGTCAATTCAGCAATTAGCAAATAAAACCTTTTCATACAGTGCCATAAACATGTGTGGTGCTTTCAGAGGAAAAGTAATCAGAGAATGATTCTAACTTATTTAAATAGCACGGCACATTCTGGCTTCCTCTTCCTCTTTCCTCTCTCTTCTTTTCCAGCTACATTGTTCACTGGAGATAGAATTAAGTGCTAACCAATTTATGCAAGCAAACTTCCTTCTGACAGTTGTCTTTGAAGGTCTTGGCCAATGCATTTTGCTGGTTCAAGAATGTCAGTACCTATTTCTTCAGCTAGGAGACGGCTTCTGTGTCACTCACAGACCTCATTGACTATTTTGACTGTTTCCTCCTTTTCTTTTTTTTGTTGTTACCCTCCTCACCCCCATGGATTTTTTTCTAAATGATGTAATTTTATCCATTATAATATGTAAGTATATTTTTCTGCTAATGGGAAGAAATGACGACAAGGCAGAAATGCCTAGTAAAAATGCTGTACTTCCAATGATGTCTTAAGCAACTGTGGGGAACTGTAATGGATGTGCCATAGTTTGTTTTTCTGCCAATATAGAAGATAATGGAAATACCACTCATCAAGGACTGAGGGATAATTCTAAGGATCTTTATATAAAGAAATAATTGTTAGGTACTCAGTTTGGAGGGGAAAAAAAAAGAAACCTTATGGTTGATCTGTTTAGTACCACTGGCCCTTGGTAGGAAGAGTGATGTATTTGATGGTTTAAATAGTTGCAATTTAAGAAGAACAAAGTGAGGGGAAAAGGATAGTGCTGTTTTGATTAAAAAAGCTTTATCCGTTTACCTATTTTTGACTTTTGAGAATTGAAAAAAAATACTACTTGTTAATTGGTATTCTCTCTGGTAAGCCACAGCATGAAAAGCTTGCTATGGACCATCAAATTGCAGTCACATACAGGATGGCTAACTCCATAAGTACAGGAAACTTAATTTTTATGTGCAGGTGGTCTTGTATTGCTAATAATAAAATGTTCATTAAAAAAGATGATGGATGCAATATTCTTCTAAGTCAGTATAGAAGGATTTGGAGTCGCACCTTATGTTGAAAGATGCCAAGTAACCAATTATGTATTTAAAACCTCTTTGTGTTTGATAAAGTATAAATTATGATGAATTGATTTTGATTGTATGTTATAGATATAAAGTTTAATCAGGAGCATTTCTTTGTCCCTTTTTAAAAAGAGCACTTGGAAGCCATTCAGCCAAATTGTCTGTATAGAAAATCCTTTTCTACTTCATTTTTAAAAGGAAATCAGTTAAAAGATGTTTTGCTAGATGCTTATAAAGGAACAAGTCCAAAGCAGGGTAATGTCATCGTAGTGAGTAGTGTCCATCTGTTATTAAATGAAGGGAAAAAATCTACAGCAATGAGTTACGGGTTAGAAGCTAAAGACTGCAGAAAGTGAGGGATGCAGGAAGTTCACCTAAAATATATTGGGTGGTAATGTTAGGACCACTAAAGTGGTTGAGAATGAGATAAAATATACCTTTTTTAATATATACTTTGTTTTTTATATACTTAACAGATATGTTTCATTTTCTTGACAAAATAGGAGGCTTTGATAATTGAGAAAATTGAGAAGAACTTGACCAAACTGTCTCCTTTGTAGACTTCAACAGACAAGCGACTCACTTTTTAAATTTCTTGATCACTCAGGAAATTGCTGGATTATAATCCTATAATTAATTTGGTTCAATCTGGTTTTTAGGTTAGAGGATTCGTATTTTTCACAGTATATCGTGTGAAATAATGTTTTATTCTTATGCTCACTTCCTCTCCCCCTGGAACTAGGTGCGTATGTGAGAAATGAGTATAGCTTACCTTTTGCATGTAACTTGCTGCTTGAGGATACGAAACTGCTTGATCTGCCTGTCATTCTTAGGCCACAGAGGCTTCTTCATCTATCTTTTTGCTAGTACCATGCTGTGTAGAACTCAAGCCATTCTCTTGCTCAACTTAGTGCTTATATGGCTGCTGACTGTCCTTCATTCCTTCCTTACCTTTAGTGCTAAAATACAGACTTCAACTAAAAAGTATTCCAGATTTATTTTAAATCTCTATTCACAGTTACAAATGCGCTCATTTACTTAGGAGTGGAAGTACCACCCCTCTAATCCAGAGGAAAAGTTCTCTGAAAGTTTGGACCTGCTCCAGCGGGTCCAGAGGAGGGCCACGAAGAAGATTAGAGGGCTGCATCATCCGTCCTATAAAGATGGGCTGAGAGAGTTGCTCTGGCAAGACCATATAGCAGCCTTCCAGTACCTAAAGGGGACCTACAGGACAGATGAGGAGGAACTCTTTATCAGGGGGT
>KZ508481.1:0-27563 GCA_002844005.1 Limosa lapponica baueri | reverse complement strand
GGGACACCACTGGTTACAGGCCTCCAGCTTGAACCTGTTCCATTAATCATTACCCTTTGGGTCCTGTCACACAGCCAGTTCTCAATCCACCTCACTGTGCCCTCATCCAGCCCACACTTCCTTAGTTTCCCAATGAGGATGTTATGGGAGACAGTGTCAAAAGCCTTGCTGAAGTCAAGGTAGATGACATCTGCTGCCCTCCCCTCGTCCAGCCAACCAGTTATGGCATCATAGAAAGCTATCAGACTTATTATATTTCTTCTCTTGACCTTTATGTTCTTATTAAACTTTATTTGTATTTTTGCTTGCTACTATTTGGGACAGTAAAGAAACAGACCAAGTAGATATGTCTGCTTTAAATTTTCTAGTTAGACGTGTTCTAAGTGCTTCTACTGGCATTACTCAACTGGTTTTATTATGCATATGTTGGTATAGATATAATGTGTAATGCGTTTTAATATGCTTAAGAGCAGGATGGGTAAAATCAATTTTTTCCCAAATGGTATGATCACACTTTGTGATGATGTAACCTAAAGGGACTTTTAGTAAACAAACTGGAATCACCTATCATGATTCAACACAAGTGTGGGATAGCTAACAGATCGTATGTCTTCCAGGAGGACAGGTTAAGGTGACCTAGATAGATAGAGGAGCACATGATGGCAGGGGGTGGTGGTGCGAGTTATTGGTTAGCTTGATGAGCAATGACATGTGCACATCAGCAGCCTGGTAATTATCAGGATTTTATTTTTAAGCATTGTTGTGAAGCTGAGAGATGAGGAGGAAGATGAAGGAATTCAAAGTGAATTAATTTTATGTCTCTATGTGGGGATGCTGTCAAATGTTTCGAAGGATTGATGATGGTGATAGAAGCTAACTTTATTGACTGAATAGCAGCCTCCCTCTTGATTTTGATTTTGGAAAAATAAGTGACAATAAGCTGCTTGTCTCTGTAATAGAAAAGGGAGAAAATAGGAGTACTTAAACCAGCAACACAGTGAAGCAGTTTTCTAGAGATGATTTTTGTAGTAAGTGGTGCAAGTTTGTGTGGTTAAGGTTTTGTTTTGAGTGTCTAGGGCAGGGGGTAAGTGTGACTACAGAAACTCAAGGGAGGAACAAAGGAGGAGAGTTGTGGGTCAGAGAAATGGTCAGGATACTGGTGATTTCCACAGAAGTAATCAAAGTATGTGATAAGAACAGCTGTTGGTGGTTGTTGAGATTAAGTTCTGGTTTTATATGCCCTAATTTAATTGGGCAATCCACAGAGGTGCTCATCATCTGGAGCTTTCCTGTGAGATGGAAGAGTGTCATGGATACTGTAGTGTTAGAAAGGTGGGGAAAGCAACTTGTGGTGGGAAAGAACAAAGTGAAAAAGAGGAAGAAGCAGAAGAGTGGAGAGGAATAGATTAACCAACAGCATAAAAAAAATCACAATGGAGTGGATGAGGAAGCAAAAGAAATGACTTTTCAGGGACTCTCACCTTTGTAGAGGACTTTTTCATTGGAAGGATCACAGGTAGAGTGGTACTAGGTCTCTGAGAAACCCTGGACTGATAGGAGATGTTAGCAAACCAACCAAGTTTTTCTTTTCCCTTTTTAAAATGTATTACCTTTTTTCCTTTTTATTTCCGTCCCTCTTTAAGAGAGAAAATTTTGACTGAGCGTAAGGGCTCCTTTTTTAAATTTCCCTCCTTTTGAAGCACATCAGCTATAGTTTTCTTTACATGTGCATTTAAAGCAAACAGTAACTGATTGGAGATAAAGGTGTGGCTTCTGTAGGAAGTGATTACCCAGGCATTTTTACATCTATCAAGATCTAAGTTTAAGACTCATTGGTTTTAAACTAGTGGGTGTTAGATAAATTGGTTAAGCTCTGTCTCTGTTTGGTATTTTGGGCTTAGATTCTGGCCTGCCAGGTCTAATGGAAGCTGTCAAGAATGTTTCTTTCTTTTTAACTGGAGTGCTAATAGCACTACTGCTATCTTAACTCCTAGCGCTCATTCTGGTCTCTATTTTTATAGATCATGCTGTTAGCATTTTTTCTCAGCCCAGTCTCTTATTGGAGTGAACACCAGACAACTGTTAACTTCAAATGCGTTATTTTCTAGATATGTATAGTTTTATGGGAAAACTGGGCTATGTGCATTGTCACAGAGCACATGCGTTAAAACTGTATTGAATGATTTTATCCGTGACATTATCAGTCTGTCTCATTTCTGATCCCTTAATGGTATTAAAATGAAAGCTGTTATCTAGAATGGAATTAGTCCATTAATCTCACTACTGATCTTTACTACTGAGATTTTTCTGCACTAGAAAAAAATTTTAGTGCTTTTTCAGCTGTTAACAAATGACTGACATGTTAAAAATCAACCTGATGGAAAAGGTTGCTCTATTTTTTTTAGTTGCAGCATCTATTGCTAGACAGACTATTGCATAGAGATGTCATCTAATGCAGTTTAATAAATGTCTATTTTTCTGTCTAAGATTTTAGAATTAGTAATCTGCAGGTAAGCAGGTGATTTGCTTTATTGCAATGAATGATTTAAATAGACTTAATTGTTTTGCCCGGATATTATATTGGCTTGTTGGAGAAGGTCTGGAAGATCCAGAAGAATTGATTTTAGATTAGATTAAACAGATGACAGGTTGTTCTTAGAGCTCACATCTGATTTTTCTTTCTTCACTCAGCAGTGAGAATGGAACTGTATCGAAAATCCAAAAAACCCCCAAAGCCTTCATTGTCTGGCTATCAGATTTAATAATGCACTTCACATATTATTGGAAGATACTGTGAACTGGAATGGGCAACTATAGTCAAAAGGATTTTGAAAGATGTGTGAATATAATCTTCAAAATGTATTTTAAGGCATGCAGTTTGGTAGCCCTTCTATCAATATGTGAAGGGCACATTCCGCTAGTCAGTATCTTCAAAGAATGAGAAATTGGGAATGAGGAGAATCCTACTGGTGATTTGCAGACTACACGTAGACAGCAGTTTCTCTGTGCTACATTGATGCTATGTTAATTTAGATTAAGTTTAATAAAAAGCCATTGAGGCAAAACAACCCTCACTATAGCCTTATTATCAGAAAGAACACAGCAAACTCATCCTCTTCTTTTCTGGACTGCCATCATCTACCCAAGGTTTTAAATAACAATTATGTTCTTGTTTTTTAGATTCAGAAGCTGTCTCTGCATTGGTTACTTCAAGTTCAATCTGCAGAGCTGTTTTGTTTTTTACAGGAAAAAGTCAGACTATTTTCCAATCAGTTGAATTCAGCCTATTAATTTTCTTAATTTTTCTGGTGAGCTCTGGATTAATCACCTTGCAGGTTTGTGATTTCAAATGATAGAAATCTTTATTATGTTAATGGTCTGATTACCTTTTAGTTCAGGTGGCTTGTAGTCCTTGATAGCTTTTGTGTATTAGAAGAGGATTGTTACCCTGTTACATAGTAAAAATCCAGAGGAATCTTATAGCTCTATTCCGTTCATGAAACAAATAACTTCTAGAACAGTATTTGCAGAATGTAAATTGGCTTGCAACAGGGGTCTGGCTAGCTTTAAATTATATGGTAAAAAGTGACAATCTGCTCCATCATTGATTCTCAGGCAGGTAGCGAGGAGATATGACAGCAAGACAAGGCTTAGTGCTTAGAAATTGGCTCAAACCATGAGATTATCAGCAGCATTAGTCTTTTCAAGAGTAATGTGATAATGTCACGGAGAAATGGATAATACCTCAGTGGCAGATGGCACATGCCTGTGTGAAGTGTAATAGAGTAAAAATACACTTTGGTTTGACATTGTATTTGTTTAGTCACAATCAGTAGCTGTTACAGTTAGTTATGAATTTAATATTTATTCAAACGGGAAGCTTTGGCTTTCAGCAAGACACCTGTTCAGTTGTTCACAGCTTACTAAAAAGTTTTAATACCAAATATTTGCTTTGAGAGTATATTCCTACTTCACATCAGTGCATTTTAAAAAATTTGTATCTCTGTGATTCTGCTTTCTTCCTGCTCCACTATCTAATTCCTGTTTTAAATATAGAATTGTATTATTCCTCCTGGTGCCTTCCTTTGTTATTGTTTATAGAGAACACTGATATTGAAGAATTGATTTTCATAATGTGCATAAGGGTTGAGTTAATGATACACTGTTATGACAGTGAATTGATGCACACAATAATTAGCGGTTGAAACTATAAAAAGTATCTGACAGTTCTTTTTTTCTTTAATCCTACTCAAACAAGCTATAACACCATAGTATATTTGTACTAGTTTGTATGTTAAGAGCACAGGTGAGGTTAATTTCATTCGTAACTACAAGTGTTTAGCAGTTTCACAAGCGAATTCTCAGATTGCTAATTGTAATCAAACTGGTCAGTGATGTCTCCTAACTTTGTAAAACAGCGAGGAACAAAATAAATGCAGGAGGAAGTAAATGATTCATAATAGCAATTGTTAATTGGAGAGTTATGCCTGTACACATGTAGGGGGAAAATGACATCTAAAAATAGATTTAAGTGTTGCTCAACTAGCACTGCTCACCTTTGCCCTGGAAGGAAGGGGAACTCAGGAATTTACATACCCTAACAATGACTTGGCTGGTAGAGTGAGATTTATGATTAAGTATACAATTATAGCAACTGTTTGCTGTTAGTTTCTGCTATTTTAAAAACAATTTTAGTTTGAAATCTCCGTCATGCTGTCAAATTGTGTTTCTGGAATATGGGGAATGTAAAACATTCATCAAGTTCCTAAACCTATTTTCTAACCTATTTCAGACAACTACTAGGTGGTTATTGGTTCTAACGGTATTTCATGCATAATTTGATAAACTCAAATATTAAGCCACAGCTGGTTAGCAGCTTAAACTGTGTTGCAGAATCTCCTGGACTAGCCAGTGGCAATAAAAGGCCACAGACACAAGACTAATTCATGCATTTAGAGTGCCACAGACATACACTGAACCTGTAAAATTTGCAGTCTGAATTCTGTCTATGCCTAGGTCTATGCTGCAGCATGTATCCGCAGCCTTCTGTATTTGAATAATCTGAAAGAGCTCTAGGATCCAATTTTGTGCATATGCTGTGGCATCACTGACAGTGTCTGCCTGATACAGGAGGTATATTGAGAGCACAGCTGTCTGCATAGGTTTTAAATTGAGAGAAATATACCACCTTTATTCTTATTAGTTGAGTATAAGTAATAGGTGATTCATCCCGTGTGTTGGGAACCTATACTTAAATGTTGTCCAAGGGGACTTGAATCTCAGGTCATTTGTATTTTAGGACAGGAGTGCATAGTCTATGACAATTGTGGACTCATTCAGATGGATGACTCATTCTAGGACTTATTTGATTAAGTTTCACAAGTTGCTATTGGAAAACACAGTATACAATTAAATATTGTGCCCAAAGTCTTTGCCAAAGGTTCTTACTCCCTGTGCTTTCTCTTTCTGTCATGCTTGGTAGTCACACTCACTTTAGTATCTTGATCACTTCTGTCTTTCTCATACTAAGTAGCTAACAGGTTATCTGTGCTAGTGAGTCAGCATCTACTTAATGCAATATTTAGCCAATCACTTCTTGTTCACCAGGTGTGGGTGTTGGGTGCCACCACCATTTTATACACACCCATGGTCCCTGTAAGACATGGTGCCATATTTCTGAAGTACTGTGCAAATAAAATTAGGTATGTCCCTCCCTGAAGTATTTCAATATCTAATAAAAGATGTGGATGTGATGAAGTAGGGGAGGGAAAAGGGTTTATGTGATGAATGGCAGTAGGGAAAAAAGAGGTAAGAGTCATGATAATAGCATCAAATGAGTTAACCACCTGTTTTGTTTAGATAAATGTGTCCTTTCCAGAAATGGTATACATTCTGGTATAGTTTAGTGTGTGTGTGACTCAGTGTCATGTTTTTAATCCCAAATCTTACTACTGATTAAAGTGGTATATTCTGTCTCTTAGGTATTCTTATTCTCTTAGTCATTTGTTTCCCAAATTTTCCACATTCCTCTTCATTTCCCATCATCAATCTCTCATGTGCTGCTGTGAAAGAAGGCTGAGGTCTGAGCACATTGGCTGTGGCTGACAACAATAGACCTGAAAACGCTCTGACAATTTGGACCTGACACTGTCTAGGATCCATGTGCTAATGGGAAACTCTTAAGAATGGAGGGGGGAAAAAAAGGCTGAAAAGTGAGGGGGTTGCATAGGAGCAAAGGGCGAGGGCACCAGATCTAAATAGTGTTCTCATGGGTTTGTAACCTCTCTTGTTATCCCGAGTGTTCATGTCACATTGTTTGTGGTGCTAATTGGCCATCTGATGTGATGTAGGTATGTCCAGTCCTCTCTAAAATTGTTGTCAGTTCTGCAGCAGCTGTGGAAATCTTTGAAATGGCTGAAGCTTGGGTGAAAGTTGTCATAATTTAGAAAGAATGGTGTTTTTTTGCTTTTCCTTTCAGTTCCTAGATTGAGTCAAGTTGGATTCTTTGTGTTACCACTAACAACAAAGCTTCCTCAGGCTTAACTAGACCTTGGTGTACAGCTTGGCACAGCTACTCACTTGTAGCCAGTGAGTTAGCACAAATGTCACTTAGAGAAAAGTAACTCGGTAAGCAATTACGACAGTGCATGAGATGCAGACTGTTGCTGTTCTGAGACTTGCTGGTTTGGTGGCCCGTAAGCGGGGTCTGTGAGGTAAGTGGTCCAGGAAGCTGTGTCTCCTTGATCAAAGACCTCAGGTAGTTTTCTGTTGCACCTAGTTTATTTCTTGTTTTTTGAAGTTTGGATACTGCTATATTGTGTACTTCAGAGACAAGAAACAAATTTGTGTGAAAATAGATCAATAAACCTGTTTTGTGTAAAAGAAAGCTTATATTAAGCAGCCTATATTAAATGAATACAGTGTTTAAGGATGCCAGGTCTGTTAGTATTTCAAATACTTGGTTTTAAAGCTTTCCTAAAATTCTTAATTCTTAGCATTAAGTTTGGGGTATAAAATCAGTGTCATGTCTCTATATTCTACATTTCCATTCCTAGCTTGGGCTCTGGTTATTTGAGCTAAAGCAATGGCATCAAGGTAATAGAGCCAGTAAACATCAGTAAAGTCTTAAGCAGAATTATTGGCAACAATATATAGTAACAATTTAAACCTCCTCACTTTTAGTATTCTGGAGAGCAACCTTAGTTTATAGAAATTAACAATTTGCAAGTCTGTGAACACTGGTTCTACTTTGTGGTTGTATTTTTTACCTCCTGTAAAGTAGAAATGATTTCCAATTAAATAGTTATTTCTCTAATTTCATTTCTGTCCATTCAGATAAGCCATCTTGGTTCTATAAAGGGATTTTCGTGATACGTTTATTTTCATGGTATGAAAGGATACTGGAATTACTGTGAGATGAAGTATTGTATATCATGAATTCATGAATGATTGAATCAATGTGTGATTATTCAGCTGCTTTTGCAAGACTTGGAAAATTAGTATCTTAAATAGCAATTACGTTGACTAGATAATTTTGCTGGAGTGGAGGCACAGAAACACATATATCCATAGTTCATGGAAAACACTAAATCTCAACTTTCTCCCCTGGAAATGTTTCCAAATAAGCCAACTGACCTACTTCCTTTTGTGTGTACTAACATTAATCTTAACTCTAAAGTAGCTCTTGACTTTGTTGGATCTAGTGTTGAAGTTGGCCCTAATGTGGTAGTGTTGTTGGTAGGCTGGACCTGGAGAAATCTCTTCCAACCTCTGTCATTCTGTAATCCTAGTTGCTTGTGGCAAACAGTGGAAAATAGTGCTATATCTTGCTGCTTTTAGGGGGAATATTGGGTTTAAGGGTAATTAAAAGTTGCAATATGATTACTTATTGACAACAGCTAGACCTTCTGATTGTGTTGTAGATATAATTGTTTAAACTTAATAACAATGTTACATTTCATTCTTATTATAGAACTTTTCAGAACATTCATGCTGAGGCTTATGCTTGGAGAAACAGGCATCTTGATTCATTCATGATTCCTTGCAGTTTAAGAGCTGAGAAACTCCTCCAATCTGGTGCAAGTGTATTGTAGTGATTTTTCACTGTTGAGATGAAACTCAGCCATATTGGTCATTTCTGCACTAATTGCAGTATTATAAAGGGGGATTTTTGAACCCCAGGCAGTTTTTCTAAATCTAGGTATGTTTATTTTGTAGTAAAACCACACGTTGCACTTGGAACACTTATACAGTGAGAGTTTTGTAGCTAAAGCCACACAGGTGAGATAATTTGGAAATAGTTTCTTTAAAAAAGCTGAGGTCAAATTTGCAGTCTTCATTTATGCCTTGGAGACCCTTCTTTGACTAGCTTCCCCAAAGAAAAGTAAACAACAGCAAAATTCAGCAGATCTGATTTATCTGCCCGTGTGCAGCTATGAATGTGTTTCCTTAACCCCCTTGTCCAAAAGTGCTGTTATGGTATTGTAAGTAATGAACAAAGTTGAATTTTGCTAGCCTCTAGGCATTTCATTCAGTTTTAAGATAATTAGAAATATCTCTAATAGGACTGTAGATACTCTGGCAAAGCAATGAAACTCTTAATATTAAAATATAAATATAAATATAAATAATATTTATAAATATTTATAAAATTTATAAATAAATATAATATAAAGCAAGTTAGCCAGTCAGGGACCTATAAAAGTGGCTTTTCCATTCCATTGTTGTTGATAAGTATACCCGTATCCCTTGGCAGAACACTTCTCAACTGCATGTCCCCAACAGTGTTGCCAAATACAGGTTATTTTGGGGCATGCTGGAAGCAAATGTGAATCTTCGTGCACTCACTGAGAATGCACCATCAGCTGTCCTCTTTCTGCATGTAAGGATTCTGGTTGTCGACAGCTGTGACAGCATTGGTACTAGGAGGTAACAAATCCTCAAGTAGGTCAGTCTCGTGCTGCTTAAGGTAATGTGTCATAATTAACATCTTAGACTCCTCCACCCAAGACCAGCGGAAAGGTAGCGCTGCTCCTGAAGCTTGTCAGGCATTTGTCAAGGAGACAATCCATGCAGCAGGATTGTTTACTTGCTTCATTCTAAATGTCTGGTTTTGGTTCAGGCACTGAAGTAACGAGAAACAGTGAGACATGTTGACATTGTCTGCTTCTAGGAAAAAAAAGATGCACCCTTTCTTGAGAATGGTTTCTGAATCCTTTGTGTCTCCCTGGTCATCCCCTCTCACCTCGCCCTGTTCCCCAGTTTGGGAATCCAAGATTAACTAAACTGTCTGTGGTCTACAGACCTTCCTACTTTGTGCAAAATGTCTGTTTGATTTCAAAAGGTATGATATCTAGAGATAAATATTTTGCCAGCTGTGTTTATCTTTTATTTCCTCAATCAAGATCAGATGTTACTATTTTTTTAAATCTAGCTCACTGTAAGGCACACGTTCCTCCCCTGTATGGCAGGTTGTGATCAAATAAGAATCTTGCCAGTAACCACTGCCAGTAAAACTTGATTTTATTTTTGTTGTATATGAAATGATTATGCACATTTGTATATACTCCCCTGATACTTAATAAAAATATTTTGGTTATGGGTATCCTTGTGCAAGTAAAACCTGCTTCATTGAGGACAGTGACACTGATTATGCATATAGTTGCACTTCCTTGGTCTGCTTCAGAACCTCTCATCTTCTTGGTCCCCATTCCAAAAGGAAAAATACCTCATCGCCCTGAAATTGTTCTTGTTTTGCAAGATGGATTTTAGTGCTGCAGTATGGGGTCTCATCCTGCTTAATGTGTGTCTCTGCTGTGGATAATCTTGACCAATGTAAAGTCTTTTTAGCTAAACATACATTCTTACTAAATGTGAGTGGATGTTTAAAGGCTGAGCACAGATAATCTGGCTTCTTCAATACTCTCCTGGAATTATTTCAAGAAATAATTAACTGTTATTACTGATTCCACTATTTAAAATGGAGGGTGGTTGTTATGGGCCGAAGGCTGCCTCAATTGTCTCTGAAGCAAGCAATTTTTAAGATACTTATTTCCAACCCTTCCTTAAGTGAAGGGGTTTTTTTAAACAGACTGGAGAAAGTAAAAACTGCCTGGGGGTTATTCATTGTCATTGAGTGTACTGAAGTATAATCCTGTTTTCCGATCTGTTGTGTGAAAGTTTGCTGCTAGTCTTGTGAGTACATCAATATCTTTTCAAAGTCCACCAATAAGCACTTGAAAGAATGACGAGTATTTTAGGTGAAATGTATTTGTGTGAAAATAATAGTAAGAAAGATGTTTGAGTCAATTTCAGGCCTTACTCATCTAAAGCCAGTGGTAAACTGGAACTGAAAATCTTAAGAGATGTGAGCAGCCTCCAGGGTACAGTGAAGTGATCAGAACAGCTGCACTGGAGCAGACCAAAGTCCATCTGGCAAGTGTTTTCTAGCAGCAGTTGGGTTATACCCAACGAAGAGTAAGAACAGGATGAACACATGATAGTTTCCCCAGGTGCTCTCCCCATACTTTAAGCTGAGTGCTAGGGGTCTTCCTTTTTGGTTGCGAGAAAATGACAGACAGTAAGACTCAGTCTGATGTGTTTAATATTGCGTGTTAGAGTAGGGGTTAAAAAAAATTTCTTTAGGTATTTTTACCTTGAGGGTAATTTATCACTAGTCATCTAAATATCTCTTACCATTTCTGCAAAACAAATAGGAAAGTTGTGATCTGAGCTAGTCAAGGTCCAGGTGCGTGGTTACCATGGCCTCTTCTGAATACCCTGGTCTGTTTTCTTTGGGTGATCATTGTGCTTTCCTACAAACTGGACCTGGCAATGTGAATGTGTGGAAACTGGGAGGGTTTCTGCTATTGAAGCTCATCAGTGCTTCCACTTGTAGTTACAGCACAGTCTTAGCTGTTGTCTTCTGATACAGGCTTAAGGTTATCTGACTCAATGTCATAGTTTCAAGTGAAGGTGACATTGGTTGCAGTGAGTTCATTGTTCTTGTCAGATTCTGTAACTGCTGGCTTTTGTTCAGTATATAGCTGCTTAAACTCCAAAGCAGAATGACTTGAAATAGCCAGGTGGTAGTGTGAACTCCTCTCTCCACGCACACACATCCCACTTGCTGTATTTTCTCCTCTGGATGGTTGGGATCGGATGAGTTCCTTGTGCTTGGCTTGGAACTCTGCAAACAGTTCATGATTTGGTAATGGCTCCCTAGCATGGTTTTTATTCTTCTGGACATTTCAACAGAGGCAGCCTAACAGGTGTCAGGAAATGATGCAAGAGTAATCCCTTTCTGTTTATTGTTTTTGTAATGATTATGGAGCTAGCAATGTCTTTGATCTTTTTTGTAGTTTGAATGCTCTGCCTGCAACGTCTTGACCTTATGCCTTTTTCGTTCCAGAGGCACAATCACCTGACTGTCCTGCTGTCAGATCCAGCCCTGCACTGTTGTATTCTCTGGATTAATTCTGTTTATTCTAGCAGAGCTATTGCAAACCTGCATTTCTTCTGTTTGGGAGTTTGTGTATAGTGCCTGTGAATAGCTTTTGTAAAGATTAAATAGTTTTTCTGTAAGAGAAAAGCGCTATGGGAAAGGAAAGAAGCATGCAGCCATGGCAGTTTGACAGATTCTCTCCTAAGACCCTAGGTTTCAGAATCTAGTTTGAGCCTTACTGTCTCTCTTGATCTTTTTAATTGTCCTCAGTGCTGCTTTTCTGTGTTTCTGAGGCTGGCTAAACAGATAGGGTTTTTTTTTGTTTGGTTTTTTTTAGTAAGAAACTTGAAAGATTTGAGGCTTTAGTATTACTTTTACCTGTCCTGGTTGTCCTTCTACTGAGAACAAATTAATAGATTTTTGCAGTATAGTGCATTGGAGTCCATTTGGTACAAATGCAGAAACTGGCACCAATGACTCCTGAAGGACGTGTAACGTGAAAGTTGGTTATAGCGCAGTCCTGCGGTGAAAATCCTGACTTCCTAAAGACTTTATTGTGATTGTACTGCTGCTTGCTTCTTACCCAAACTCAAGGAATTTTAATTCCTCTGGAACAATTTTTAAATTTTAAATCCGTTTTAGGATTTTTTTGAGGACGTATTGATGATGATTTTTTGATGGGCTGATTCTCCTTTTATTGGAAAGATACAAAATATAGTTCGATTTATAGGTAAAACCTTTGAATGAAGCTACTACCTATGTTCCACACAATGTAATTTTTTTTCCTAGGTACTACAAATTTGACAGATTATACTCTGCCTGACTCAGCTCCTTAGCTATTATACATGACTTCATAGAATGGTTTCGGTTGGAAGGAACCTTAAAGATCAGCTAGTTCCACCCTCCTGCCATGGGCCGGGACACCTCCCACTAGAGCAGGTTGCTCAAAGCCCCATCCAACCTGGTCTTGAGCACTTCCAGGGATTGGGGCATCCACAACTTCTCTGGGCAACCTGTTCCAGTGTCTCACCACCCTCACAGTAAGGAATTTCTTCCTAAGATGTGCTCTAAATCTCCCCTCTCAGTTTGAAACCATTACCCCTTGTCCTATCGCAGAGTCCCTCTCCACCTTTTCTATGGGCCCTCTTTAGGAACTGTAAGGCTATTCTAAGGTCTTCCTGGAGTCTTCTCTTCTCCAGGCTAAACAACCTCAACTCTCTCAGCCCATATTTATAGGAGAGGTGCTCCAGCCCTGTCATCATCTTTGTGGCGCTCTTCTGGACCTGCTCCAACAGGTCCATGTCTTTCTTATGTTGGGGGCTCCAGTGCTAGATGCAGTGCTCCAGATGGGTTCTCAACAGAGTGGAGTAGTGGGCTACAATCGCCTCCCTGTACCTGCTGGCCACGTTTCTTTTGATGCAGCCCAGGATGTGGTTGGCTCTCTGGGCTGCCAGAGCTCATTGCCGGCTCATATTGAGCTTCTCATCCACCAGCACCCCCAAGTCCTTCTCCTCAGGGCTGCTCTCAGTGCATCCTCCGCCCAGCCTGAATTTGTGCATGGGATTGCCAGGTCCCAGATGCAAGACCTCACACTTGGCCTTGTTGAACTTCAAGTTTTGCACAGGCCCACCTCTCAAGCCTGTCTAGGCCTGTTCACACTCAGATGATCTGTGTGACCATAGTGACATTTAATCTCTCTGAAAATATATTCTACTTTCTTAGTTGGAGGCAAAATTTATCCTTTCCATAGGTCTAGCCACTAATTTTGAATGTGCTCAGTTGAATGTGTGGATTGGTTTTTTTTTTTTTATATTTGCTCTGCTTCAGCAAAGATAGCTTCAGTGATCTGATATGCCTTATTAAATGTTGCAACTTTCTAAAAATTTCTTAAATTTAATGATACAGAAGTATGCTATTTTCTTGTTCTGTTAACTTCTATTTTTTGTTAACTTTCTTTAGAATCATGCGCAAGAGATGTCATATAAGAGATCTAATAATTTAATATATCAATTAAAATGGAGTAGAAATGAAACAACTTGGTAGACAGAATGCTGTGAAGTCAAAATTAAAGTAGGATAAAAAGCAGTGGTTTGTACTGTTACACAAAATAATCTCCTCCAAAAATATATATGTAATTTTTACTGTCTTGAAAGCCTTCCAAGTTCTCTGAAATCTTAAAGCTACTGTTCATACACATGTACAGCTTTTCTTTTTAAAAAACAAACCCAAATCTCTGAAAGCAAAACAAATATCCAATACAGTATACTAACAGTTTTTTCTTATCTAGTAGGGATAGGGTTGACTAAAATTTTTGTACCTTTGTCTTAAACAGAATGTTGGCTTTGAAAACTCAGGGAAGAAGCAGCAGGGAGGAAAAAGTAACACAGTGGTAAGTATGTCTGAACCAACTGCACAATATATTAAAATAGAAATCTTCTTTATTCATATGTTGTAATAATCACCTCCATAGCACTTGAATTTTATTCTGCATCATCTGTCATGTTGTTCTGAAGGCAAATTTTTAGTTATACATATCTGTTGAAGAGCCAAATGAATGATTTACATGATTTTATTTACATGTAATTATGTGCACATACAGAATGGGGAGGTGTATGGGAAACTAAGTTGCAAGGAAATATTTCTGTTTTAAAGCTCAGAGTCCATTCTGAAATGTTTTAGCTTATGTACCTTCAGCATTTTATACTGCCTTTTTAGGTAAGTTTTTTTTAGTTCTTAGTAAAAATAAGCGTATGTTTGAAAAACTTGAATAAAAGATGCCTGAAAAAATGCTTTGAATGCTTGTTGGATTTCTTACAGTCCTTTCCTGGTTTGCTGATGTAAAGCGTAGGCAAACATCGTATCATGTCATTTCTCTCTTATTGGTGTTTCAACATTCTTTAGCTAGAGAGCATACTTAAGGACATGAAAAGTATTAAGAAGCTAAATAAAGTTCAATTCTTGTTCAAAGCTCTATGGAAAAGCAACACGTGTTCAGAATCAGCTTTTTTTTCCTTTATTAAATGATGCCAGTGCAGATGGCACTAAGTTGCTTTTGCCTCATATTGTAAGGATTTCTTGAGGCAAGTATTTCTCATGAATAAAAAGAATGCCCAATAGAAAATTCTGTTTTCAGAACTTCTCTACTAATTTCTGTGAAGGAGTAGTTAAAGCTAACCGCCCCCTTCTTCTCCCATGAACACCACCCACACCCACCCCCAACATATGACAGCAGCTTCCATCTGCTCTGATTTTACTAATGCTGCTGTTCAGATTGTGGATACACTAATAAGTATTGACATTTCACAGGCTGGAATTTTGAGGTTTACTGTATAATACCAGTTTAAAACATACAAAATCTTCTGCATATTTCGTCTGGTATTGTTACAGACAGCACATACTTAAGAAGATGGAAGCATGTGCACATGCTCCCTTTTTCTAGCCTTTTGCGTAGTCCGCAAGGCTGAAGGCTTTGTGTCCTTTGGCATTCTCCACTGAGCTAAGAAACTGTGCTGTTGCTGCACTGCTTCAGCTGTGCTTACTGCTCCATAAGGTTTGTTGCATCCTATGGGCAAATGACTAGCAATGCCTCTTCCCTTCCGTTCCCTTACACTGGTTCAGCTCTTTTGACTAGAGTTGTTATAACTGGATATAACTAGTGACTAGTTGTTGTAACTGGAGGAATTAAGACAGTATCACTTCCTTTCTGCCTGAATAGATGCAGGCAGAAGAGAGCATACTAAACCGAAAGCATAAGTGGTTTAATATGGTTTCATACCTCTTCCAGAGGCTTACCATCTCTTAGTCTGGTTGCTCTGTGTATTTAATTTTCATTGTTTTCTTTGTATAGAAAGTCAGGAATTAGTCCTGTTTGTTTCCATGGATCTTTTTCACAGCAACAATGAAAGAAAATGTAGAAATTAGTGGATTCTGAAAGCAAAGCAGTTCTGAAGTACTTGGTACAGGTAGCTGTACCAAATAGCTGTGATTAGTAGCTGTACAGTAGCTGTCATTATTCTCTTTTAAAAAAAAAAAAAAGGGAGAGATGGTGGCTAGTAGAGGATGGAGTTCACTTCAGTATGCTATTGGGGTAAATATTTCATGTTCCTGGCTATGTATTAACTTAAAAGTGACAAACACAAAACCCCAATCACGTCAGTGCCATAATGTAAAGGAATTCTTTTGCCATTTGTAAACATCAGTGTTGAAATATTAAAATATCATGTCATGGCTGTCAAACAGCTCAGTTTTTTGAATATTCCATGAAGGTTTGAGAGGCTTCTGCAGTTTACTTCAAACTTCAGTTTGTCATAGTAGATATTCTCGAATTTCTTTGGGGTTTTTTGTTTGTTTTGAGAAGATAAATGAGTGAGACTCAAGCACAGTGGTTTTAAAAATCAGTTTATTCCTCTTAATGTTTTCTTAGTAACACTACAAATACCCAAAGAATATGCAATCAAGTCGAACATAAGAAATGGAGCTCAGATCTAATGCTAATCTCAGCAGCATTGTTAATGATATACAATTAGAGAGCATTCTTCAGATGAAATGTTGTAGTGGCACTTACTTGAATAGTTTGGCTGTCCGGATGGAATTTAGTTTCTAGGGCTGCCTCAGAAAAAGAGCAAAAAGGAACTGTGTGAGAACTAAGCTGCAACTACCTGGGCTGTGGTTGTGTAGTGACAGGATGTATGTGTGTGCGTGCGTGCTATTGTGTAGTTATTATGTAGTGTTAATATGAAAAGTCAATATAAATGTAAAAAAAAAAATAAAAATGCCAAAATGACATTTTTTTTGGGTGTCTGAACACTTTTAAATTTATTTTTTTAATCTAAACTCAATCTACAATTTTCCTCATCCTGTTCTTTTTGCCAAGGGTGTTTCTATAATGGATCTTGCCTTAAATTACAAATCTGTACTCTGATATAGCTGTGCCTGATGCTTTGGTCTAGGATTATAAGAATATAGAATAGCATTGCATTTCAGTTAAAGGCTATACTCGAAGTAGAATATTTTATTATGTAGGTATTTGCCAAGATATTTTTTTGCTTGTTTTCTCAGTTTAAAAAGAATTCTTTTGTTGTTTTGTTTTTACAAAGTCAATCTCTTTTTGTCGTTGTTAAGCTTTTGGCGTGATAAGGCCAAGTACTGAATTCTTTGTTGTATTTCTGCTTTTTTACAGTTGCAGAAATGAATACAAATAAATATTCCAAAGATTTCTTTTGATATACTTACCATGGGTTTTACTTGTCAAAATAACTCTTCAGGTTTGTTTTAGCGTAATCAGTTTAGATAAATATCTGTACTGGAAAATAACTGTTGCACCAAATATCTGGTTAGATACTCTCTAGTTTCAATAAAGCAGGAGAAAGCTGCTGTTGAACCAAGAAAATGTTATTGATACCATCAACATCATTACAATTAAGTAAAGAGGTTTTATAAAATAATTTGATCAAGAACTTCAGATCTTAATTGCATAGAGGATTTCTGAATATTTTAAAGCAAAACAAAACAGAAATAGTAAATTGAAATCTGGTTGGAATTTACTTCATAAAATACAAAAAACCAGATAATTTGAGCAAATGTCTCAAAAATTAACACCTAGCAGTGATCTTCTGGGGGTTACCTGAAATTGTCTTGCTGCCTTGGCCCTTGGAGGTTGATGGGTGTTTTCAGTTCTTTGTGTTCTTTGGTGTGGTTTGCTATTGGGTTTGGTTTTTTTTTTGTGTTGGTTGGTTGTTTTTTAAATAGGCATTGGGAGCTTGGAAAGTAGTTAACCCCAAGAGAAGCTTTGAGTTTTCTTACCAGCTCTGAGCTTTCTATTTCAGCAAGCCAGGAGTAGAGCATCACTGATTTTGCTTATATCCTAGCAGCTGTTGAATCATTTGAACCCAAACTGTTTTCTGCCCTCTCTGTTCCCTGTATTTTCTCAAAAAAATGTAGCAAGCATCCTTCATATTTTTGCATTTAACAATTGGTTATTATTTATTGTATTTACTAACATGTTCATCCTCCTGTTGTTACCATGCACCATTGTAGTTCCATGAGTAACGTCTTTCATTTCTTTTGCTCTGAATGCTGTGTGTGAGCAAGTACAATGTGTATTTTGGTGTTCCCTGCCTGCGTGGGGACCTCCAGCTATGGATGCAGTTGAGCATTGTTTTCAGTGAGGAAGCTTTGAGTGTAGCTTCACATTAAAATGGTGAAATGGTTCCAAAACCCTTTTTATTTCCTACAGCTTGTTCTCTCCCCCAGATTGCAGCACTGCAGTTCATTGGTTTGTACTGACCTGTGTGTTTGCCAGTCTCATTCAGTGAAATGAATGACATAACTATTCCAGTTTTGCAATTTCTTTTTTTACCTAGAAGAGACACAAAGAAGTAGCTTCGATGAGAGGGAGGAGGAAGTGAAAAGTTGCCTTAACTTGGCATTGTCATCAAATGAGGCTTTGACACCTCAACCAGGGAATGCCAGTGCCACTTAGAAAGAGGCAGTCTCTTCATAGTACATACTGTCTTTTCATGTTTCAGCCTCTTCTCAGTGGACATCAGGTTTGAGTCATACTTTTCTCTCTTAAAGAGAACAAGAAAAAGCATTGCAGAGAAACAAACTTTGAAGGTAGGGTTTGCAAGGTGCTGTTTGGTGACTGTTAAATTAAGACTTCACTATTTCCATCTAAGAGGACTGGATTGATTTTAAGGGAAGCCTGAACCAACTCTTAGCACTGCCCTCTCCAGATTCTTTACAGAATTTGCTGATGAGCAAGAGCAGCCAAGTAATTTCTGAGGCTAAAGAATGAAGGATAATTGTGTTCTTTACTGTGAGAGCCAAGAATGTTAGTTTCTCCAAATTCATGAGGACTATTGCTGTTGTTAGCTGGAAGATATTAATTTAAATTATTCTGGGAAGGTATAGTCTTTTTCATCAACAAGCCAAATGGCCTGTGTCTGGGTATCTTCTGTGGTGCATGTTGCTGCTTTAGGAGGAGAAAAACCTTTAACATCCCTAAAGACGGACTGGTTCATGTTTTTATTTCCTGTCTAGGAAGCTTCATTTCCTACTGATTTTTTTTTTTTTTTAGTGGATTAAATAAGATTCTTAAGTTACTTTTTTTTTTTCATAATTCTTTTTTTCAACAGGAGTATGTTGGGACTTCTGTCAGTTGGCCGAATAAGCCTTCTTGTATTTGTTGGATTGCACATTAGGTTACATGCTCTCCGACACAATCTTTCCCTTTCCTGTGTTTACACATCCTCAGGTCCGTAATTATGAACTTGTTTGTAGATAGTGTAGTGGGCTAAAAAGAACCTGACCTGATATTTTTGTGCCTATTTGTTCATGCCTTTCAGTACAAACATCCGATAGGTGGTTTCGTTTTCAGCTCTGCTGCTGATGTAACTAGTAAACACCCTTTTGAAAGGCTTGAGGGAGGGGAAAAAAGTGCTTTCACCAGCTTAGAGCGTAAGTGGTCACATCCTGTTAGCATCAAACAGGAAATTTAAGGGACTAATGGTGCAGTGAAACTATTGCTTTTAGAGCAAATTAACAGAGACTAGGAACAAAATTACTGTGAACTTAAGCTCTATTTGTAACAAGCTTGAGTTCAGAATTTTCAAAGAAATGTGATACTTGGTGGGCTGTGTGTTGGGTTTTTTGTTTTGTTTTTGTTTGTTCTTGTGTTGCAGTGGTGGGTTGTGGTTTTTTTTTTTCCAACCCATGAGAAGCATTTAGCTACGCCAACAACTTCTGGAAACTAGTGCATAGCTGTAGCTCTTGGTGAAAACTGTGGGACTTCCAGAGCTGCAACTGTTAACTTCGGTGCTTGCATATTGTAGTCCATTTCTAAAATTCAGACAAAAAGACTTGAAAATGCAGAGTTTATCTTCTCCTTTTTATATAGATGTGTATTACCGTGCATTTATATTTTGATATCAAAACAGATAGACATGTGCTTACACAAAAATGTCCCATGGGGTTCTGGCAGATCTGCAGGTGCTGTTGGGCTACCAGGTACTTGGGTGACAGGGGCGTGCAGGGAATCATCAAAGAGGTCCAGGAAGGAGTGGTGTTTCACTGGATGATGCTGTCTCTTCTGGATTCATATTTAGTGTGCATCCAAGCTTGTTGTTGATCTTGCTTTCTTTCATTGGTCATGGTCTTTTCAAACTGTTGCTGTGCTTTTCTGCTTCAAGTGATTTTATGCTATTCAGTAAAAATGTTTCACCTTTATATATTGTATTGTGTGTGTGTGTATGTGGTAAGGTTTGGTAGCAGGGGGTCTGCAAGGGTGACTCCTGTGAGAAGATGTCAGAAGCTGCCCCTGTGTTGGATGTAGCCAGTTCCAGCCAGCTCCAAGATGGACCTACCACTGGACAAAGCAATATAGGTAGCACCTCTGTGGTAACACATTCAAGAAAGTGTTAAAGAACTGCTGCATAACAGTAGCCAGGAGAGAGCAGTGGGAATATGTGAGAGACAGCTCTGCAGACACCAAGGTCTGTGAAGGAAGGGGAGGAGGTGTTCCAGGTGCTGGAGCAGAGATTCCCCTGCAGCTGGGGGTGAAGACCATGGTGAGGCAAGCTGTGCCCCTGCAGCCCGTGGAGGTTTACATTGGAGCAGACATCCACCTGCAGCCTGTGGAGGACACCACACTGGAGCAGGTGGGTGCCCAAAGGAGGCTGTGACCGCATGGAGAGCCTGTGCCAGAGCATGCTCCTGTCAGGACTTGCGGCCCTGTGAAGAGAGGAGCCCACACTGGAGTAGGTTTGCTGGCAGGACTGTGACCCCATCGGGCCCACACTGGAGCAACCTATTTCTGAAGGACTGCACGCTGTGGACAGGACCCACATTGGAGAAATTCTTGGAGCACTGTCTCCTGTCGTGGGACCCCACGCTGGAGCAGTGAAAGAGAGTGAGGAGGAAGGAACAGCAAAGACGACGTGTGATGAACTGACTGCAACCCCTATTCACTGTACCCCTGTGTCTCTCAGGGTGAGGAAGTAGAGAAGTCAGGAGTGACACGAGTAGCTTGATGGGCACCTGACAGACAGTCAAGGTCAGCCCACCACATAGATACAGTCCACTGTTGTTACAGTGTAGATGCGGCAGAATTATAGCCTTTGCTCTGCCCTAGCTTCTCCAATATTTTTTTCTGAATATTGATTAAATGCACAGTGCTCGCTACTTGACTGGCTTTTAGCATGTGTCAGCCACTGCTTGGAACAGTGAAGGGCTAATAGCTGCAATTAAATCAGACACTGGTAGTAGATGCTTTGTCTGCTGTCTGATCAGTTGGGGACCGGCAAACATGTATCTGGAAGTAGAGAACCCTCAATTTCAAAATCTAAGGGTTGGATATTGTGGCCTTCTTGAACTAGTGCTTGATACCTCTGGGTCGTTTTGGCCCTGCTTATCAATTCTGAAACTTTTGTGCTCCAAGTTATTCGTGGTCTCAAATGGGATAGATTATATAAACTTATATCTACCTACTTATATAGATAGAAAAAATAATATGAAGCTTTGACGTAGATCTATTAAATAAATTGCATACAGTTTTACAGCGAAACATCTTTCAGTTGTGAACTCTTTATCTCCCTCTCTTTTTGATCATACTGGTTAAGCACTACCACTATACCATACTTATATAGACTACTGTACTTATATCAGAAGACATTTCATTTTCTCACAAATTTGAGGCTTCACAGAATAATTAGCCTTCATCCCCATTGAACCCCTACAGGAAAACCTGTCTGCATAGTCGTTGCTACCTTCAGGATATAGGCAGATCAATAGGTAACATTTTCCTTTGTCCCATTTTGTGTAGTTATTTTGGAATTTGTTTCTTGTTACTGACACAGGTAATGTATATGAATGAGTGAAGACTATGCTTACTGAAATCCACGTATCTGTGTAGTTTAAACCACTCATGTATTTTTGAGTTTAGTACAGATATTACGGCATCTCTGATCCTTAGATGTGATCCTCAAATAAGCTAGGAAAAGTAAGTGTGACATAAATGCTAAAAATTATTCATGGAGCAAAAAAAAAATAATTCAGAAATCTGATAGTTTATAACTGCCAAATATATCAATTTAGGTATTTTTTTAACACGGATTTTTTTTGGATGATAGATTAAGTCTTCAGAAATAGAACACAGCTAATTCTCTGTTATGCCTTCCAACTTTTAAGCCTTTAATGATTATAAGGATAAGCTTCTGATTATATGGTTTTCCCTTCCTATTCCTTCAAGAAGTAAGAAAACCCCAAAACTGTATGAAGATAGTGATTTTTCCTCTGTTGGGTGTAAACACTGAACATGAAAGGCTTTAATGGTTTAGGGAACAAGGGGCTTCTGTTTGTGTTTTTTTTCCCCCCTCCTCTGCGTTCTTTAGTAGATTTGCCTCTTAAAAATTTGGAGTTGTTAATTGATGGGGAAAAATAAGCCATCATGGTGTTGTAGATTTGCAAAGCAATTTTTTTGATTTGGTGCCTTCAGATGGTCTGATGTGGTATATTATGAAACTAGGATTTTTCTGCTTGCCACACTTCCCTGTTTTGCGGGAAGGGAAGCTGTGCTATACTTCATGTTCCCTTCTACCTTCTATGTGTTAACCCAAACTATCCATGGAGAAGTTCTTATTTTGAGCAATCTGTGCGACATTGTATTTGCCTGTCTTGGTAATTGTAACAGTGGACTCTCTTCTATAGTACATCCTTCTTTCCTCTATTGCAGTTTTTCTGCTTGGGCAACTGACTACGAGACAGATGGACAGACAGGCAGATAGGGAGGGGTGTGCTGACTGTGTATGTGTGTATATATGTATATATACTTATACATGCACTTCTCTGAGATAGATATAGATATATATCTATCAGGAGAGTGGTGGTGTGGAATACTTTTCTGCAACTGTCCTGCTGCACCTATTTCCTAGTACTGGCAGCCCATCTCTGTTGTAGAACCACCAGTGCTAAACAATTTTTCACATATGTGTAGAAGTAAAATTTGAACAAACAGAAGACAAATTTGAACTAAATCACATTGTGTAGTTTCCTACATTTCCTGAAATGCAGCTCTCTTTGTTCATTCTGGTTTTTGAAGCATTATAATTAGATGTATGCTCAAGTTGGTCAAATCATTGATTTCAGAGGAGGGTTGTTTATTTGATACTTAATTAATAACTTAAGTTAATACTTAAATACATCACTATTTTGGCTTGAGATGTGAGCTGTGAGTTTAGGTACTTTAATTGACATGATAACTGACTGGAGATATGACCCAACGCTGTGAAGTTGTCCAGGCATTTATTTACTGCTCTGTGTTTACAGTGCTGAGGATGAATGTGATCTTTATTTAAAAAACAAAAACAAAACAAAACAAAACACAAAAAACCCCCACCAAACCTTCCTTCCACAACCACCCCAAAAGCTCAAGATCTTTATTACAAAATAAAGGCATAAGTTAGGAAAACTGCATATGTGTGTTTTCCATTGTTAGGCCATATGAGTTCTGTTGCTTCAGAAACTTTTGAGACCTGAGCAAGTGTGACTAGCTATGAAGAGAACAGCCACTGAAAAAGAGAGGGCAAGCAGTGTAATGTATGCTCTTTTTGAGGGATTTGAATGATAAAAGGTATCTTACTTTGATGTGAACCATGTAGTGAACTTTTTTGTATTCTGGAAGCCAAAACATAATTCTCAGAAGTTGAAATGACTGGATGAAGTGAACTTATTGATGGCTGCAGCTAGTATGATACAGGTGTGTCTTCCCCATCCAGACTTCTGGTAATCCACTCACAGGTACAACCTCTGCTTCCAGTCCTTGTTTCCAAGGTGTGTATTCTCCTGCTTATACTCCTATTTGAAGAGCCTGCTGTTGATGCTTCTTTCTGAAGTGGAGTGGTTGTCCACAGCTCTGCAGATCTCTGAAGTAATAACAAAATGAGACTATGTTTATTTTTGTTAAAGGCTTTTTTGTGTGTAAATGTTAGCCCTGGAATTCCTCTTGTGCCTTCACGGCAGCCTCTGAGGCTTGGAGAAGGCTTGGTAGCTCTGACCCAGTGAGCCCATCAGCTTCAGTGGCATCCTCAGGTGGCTGGAGGATGTCATGCTGGAGCCTGTTCCCGTGGAAGAAGCTGGAGGAGGTTCTGCTGTCTCTTTTGCTGACTTTCACATTCTGTGGAAATCCCCAGTGTGGAATTTGCAATCTCTACACTCTTTGGACTGCAATACAGTTACATATTTTTATTTTTTAGATCACTTCTTGTTTAAATAACATGGCTGGAGTTTTATGGAAAGTATTAAGTAATTGATAGATAATCAACATTGTAATAAAATCTTAGCAACCTTGAAGCATTTTTAAAAAAGGAAGTCTTGACATCCCACTTTCTAATTAAGAGTTTTCTTCCATTCCTTTAATGGATGGGTGTAGAATTTGAGTTTGTCAAGCCTGAGTGATAGCTGTGTTTCTGTTTAGTGAAAGCACTGAGGTACAGCAGACCCTCGACCTGTTGTCATATAAATGAAATATACTGTGAAGTACTTGGCAAGCTACGTACCCACAGAGGAAAATCCAAGGGCATGACTTCTTTTCTTGTCTCAGTAAGAGGGGTCTTGAAGTCTTGAAGCCTGTGACTTCATATAGCACAGTGGAAATGGTATTTTATTTTCTCCCCTTATTACTAATATACTGTCTGAAAATTGAAGTGCAGTCTGCTAAATATATCTGAAAGACTTTTTTGGCTTTTGGAGAAGAATGTTTCCTGTCACCAATCCAGAAGTTGAAATATAATTTCTGCAATTTTGAAAAAAATGGAAATTAAAAAAAGCATATTTTAATTCAGATTGTTGACAGTTTGAGAAAATAAATATTGCATGCTGTTTTGGAACAGTGTATTTTTAGATGAGTTTCCTGAGGAAATGAAGCTTACACGATCCTGTTGTCTGTCTGCACTTACTGGTCCTTCCTGAAAAATTTTTGAGCCTGTCATCTGATTTCAGCCAAACTTGGAGATGATTGTTTCTGAATTTTGTGAAAATTG
Source organism: Limosa lapponica baueri (assembly GCA_002844005.1). Classification (NCBI taxonomy): domain Eukaryota; kingdom Metazoa; phylum Chordata; class Aves; order Charadriiformes; family Scolopacidae; genus Limosa; species Limosa lapponica. The sequence continues at coordinate 3,086 of KZ508481.1, read as the reverse complement.
GTTGCTAATTAGAGGAAAGAAACCTAAACTTGTGCTCTTGCTGAGGAGAAAAGAGGCGGAACATGGCTGATATACACCATCAGTAATCAGCTAGTCAGTTTGCACCATTTAGGTTTGCTGTCTGCTGCTGAGTAGGAATATCCTAGAAGCCATGGAGAGGAGAGGGGACTGTTGTAGCAATGCTCAAGTTTAAAGGAAGAAACACACATTTCCATAGCAAAGTGAAGTTTCCTCAGTTCCAATGTGCACAGCAAGATGTATTGAATTTTTCCAAACTGCATGGAGTTGCAAAAAGAAATCACTTCTTTATCTATGCACTTGGAGATGTTTCCTCTTGAACTTTAGATAGAACAGTTGGTAGAAACCACAGTGGCTCTTTTTGTTGTATTCTGTCTTTAAATGAGGGATTTCAGATTAAGGTACATTATTTCATCTTATCAGAAAAAAAAATAAATTAGCTTTCCTATAGCTACATTTTAATGCTCTGATGGATTTTAATGTAGAGGGTGGATATGTTAAGCAAAAATATCATCCCAGTAACCTTTGTAAAGGTAGGGGTAAGCTATGTTGTAAAAACACAATTGACACTTCAGAACTGCTGCTTCAAAATTCTTTGCTTCTCTGGAATGTAGGGCTCTGTTAGCAGGTGACAACTTACGGGCTAAATTTTGACTTCTGGGGTCTGTAGGTGTTTTAAACACATTTAATGCCATTACAGATCTGTTGTGTTTAAAAGAAAATAAATAAATTCTCTAATATGTGCATACACACGTATATATGTATGCAGGTATGCTACACTTTTTTATTTTTTAAGTATTTAGCAGCCAGGGGAAGATGGAGAAGGTGCTGGTGTAAGTATTTTTGAAGTTGTCTTGGCTTTTAAATTGACCAATTTCTGTTTTACAGTGCCTGAAAATGACAACAAAGCGAAATTTGTTTGTGCGGCTGGTGCCATGCCGCTGTCTTCGTGGAGAGGAGGAAATGGTCACTACACTTGATTATTCTCACTGCAGCCTGGAACAGGTGCCTAAGGAGATTTTTACTTTTGAAAAGACCTTGGAAGAGCTCTATTTAGATGCTAATCAAATCGAAGAGCTTCCAAAGGTATGTTGAGTGGTTTTCCTTTTAGTTACATTTATTAACTCTGTTACTTCATCAGCATTGTAGAAGCTGATAGTGTCTAGCTTCATGGTTCAGCTTTTAGGCTGCAGTTTGCTAAATATTTTTAAGTAAATGTTGGTCTCAGAAGAAGCAGCCTTGGTAGAAGCAATGTTTGTGTGTTCCAGCTTGACAAGTTTGCTGCATGAATTGGGATGAAACTGCTTAAGCAAATGATCCAGCCCAAGAGAGGTATATAGAAGAAGCAGCAGGCTAATTTATTTCTGTGGCAGTGTGTGCTCAAACTGACTAACTGCATTCAACAAATTGTGGCATTATTTTGGATCTCTGATAACACGTGAAGATTAGAAAAGGTGAGATTAATGTCTTGTTCAGACCTCTGTGCCCACAAAAGATAGCTACAATCCAAAGTATCTGTTCACATGAAGTCCTGCTTTCCTCTTTGGTTTGTCACTGAAGAGACTTTCTGAAGTCTCCCAGATTACTTTAGTTCAAAAAGTAGAGATCTGGGATGCCACTTCGATTACATCTTTATTATGGAAGGTAATATTTGTTGATTATTCTGAAATCAGAACAGAAGACCACATGCTGAATTACCAATATACTAGAGAATGAAAATTTGTGCTAGTGAGACTTTTGAGTAGTACAAAGTGATCACTGCAATAGAGTTGTTTCCTCTCTTGGTGGAATTAAAAACTTACTAATGAGATAAAAGACTTAATCTTTAAAATTGTTTTGTCGCAATTGGGTAGAAATCTTCACTGTCATGCAGATCAACTGTAGAATGCTTTGTTAGATATTTGGAAAGTTTGCTATAACCCCTTCAGGTTTTGCTGGTTTGGATTTTTTGGAAGGTAAGTGAAATAAGGAAATGAACCAATTTCAGGATAGTAACTGGACAGTTATCAGAAGCCCTGGATTCTAGTAAAGCTGACTTAAACCAGCTGGGTGCATTTGAAAATCGAACCTTAAATGCTCCTGAGAAGCCATCCATGAAAATTTGGGGTTTTTTAATGTTGAATAGAGCTAACAACACATAAGTTAGAACTAGACATTTTGCCAAAGTCTGTCATAGTTTAGAACTTCCACTGTTGTATTCTTGTTTCTTCCCAAGCAAATATTTCTTTACTCTAGACTTAGTTACTTTAGATTTTAGCAGCTTGCTTTTAAAGACTTTGTATCAGCCTTTGAATTTTTTTCAGATGATTTCAGAAATTCATTCCTCTCTCTCATTCTCTATTGGAGAATAAAAAAATGTGAGTGCCTAAACAGAATAAAATACCTCTCTTGGCCAAAAAGAAAGGAAGTCTTCTGCACTCTTCTTGCATAAAATGTCCCATTTCCTACATCATAAGAACTAAGCAAACACTTTCCTCCCAAACTCATAATTCTCTAAAAAATTGAGTGTATGACAGACTGTACCGTAGTGATCAAATGAATGCATGTTGGCATTTTAGACTAGAATAAGTGGTTAGTGTACTTTGGCTTGCTTTTCTGTTACATGCTATTTGATTTCATTCGTCAGTTCCCATATGAAATTCAATTTTGATATGCGAGTAAACTGAGAGGTGGGCAGTCTACCACTTGCTTTCATCTAGTCTAAGATTAAATTATCCACACGATTAGAAAGACTCCTTGAACGTAGATGTTTTTTTCCTTTTTTTGCTTTTCTGTGCTGGACTGCATGGACCTGTAATAGCCTACACTAGCTTCATGTTAATGTGTTTGTACGTTATAATAGGTCATCCATATAGGTTCATTTTTGAGAAGCTAAGCATTCTTTTCAGCTTTTGAGTAACTTTGGTCATTATTTTTTGCTACCATTGCAATTTTCAAAAGAAAAAAACCCCATATATAAATTCAACTACTGTAAAGGAAACAAGCAGAGAGATTATGGAGTAGTAAAGACATAGTAAAAGTGTTTTATTTAATCCTTTGACAGAAATTGTAATCTTAAAACTATCCAT
>KZ508477.1:3964-14740 GCA_002844005.1 Limosa lapponica baueri | reverse complement strand
GGAGGGGATTTGGCAGAGGCTGCTCCCCTCTGTTTATTGATGTTTAAGCTAGGTTTACTCTCTTGGAATGACTTTTTTCCCCCCAGCTAATGGTTCCTGTCAGTTTTCCTGCGGCGCTACATGGTTTGCTCTCCAGCCCAGGGAGCGGGATAAGGTCCAGCTGTCTTTTACCTTACACCAAGCCCTCGAGGTGCACCCAAGGACAGATTCCCACCGGGCAAGCATGAGGGTGGTCACACGGGCCAAAAGCGCTGGTGAAAGCCTGCGAAACGAACAGCCTATTTAATTGCAGCCTGCAGCTTTACTGCCTGAATATTAGCGGCGCATGACTTCAAAGCGGCCTCGGCTGGCTCCCTGGGAAACCTTGCACCCTTACGGGGCTTTAAACCCACCTTTGCACCACCAGAAGTGGCACAAATGTGGTTCGGGAGCAGCTGTACCGTGGGGCGAGGAGGTTTTGGGCAGGGTGGGACATTGCAGGGTGCGATGCTGCAGCTGGCTCCGGTCCCACAAAGCCACCGGGCAGGCGGTGGAGAACCCCAGGGTTCTCCTTGGGGTTTTGTGTGGTATTTCTTTCTTTTCCTGCAAGAGCCAAGCTTGATGGCTGCCTGTTGTCACCCCAAGCCTGGGCATCTCCAGGGGCTCTTCCTGACCAAGGAGCGGTGTTTGCCCATCGATCCTCCGGCTCAAGGGTCGTGCCGAAGAGCAGGGATGTCTCAGCTGGTGCATCCTTGATTTAATAGGGGTCAGTCCCAGTTGGAGACAAAGGACAGGGCAGGACGGGGCAGCCAGGGCCAACAGCATTCCCGCAGGGGTAGTACCTCCCTGCAGAGAGCCCCGTGGGGCACGATGTGCTGTACGTGGCAGGATGGATCGGCACAACCCTCGTCTGGCCGGTGTTTCTGCAATGCTCTGACAGCCCAGCTGGGAGACACGGAGTCTCCCGGCCCCAGCGAGCAGCTGCGCTCCCCGCACTGGGAACGGGGCCGGGCTGAAGCTGTGCAGAGCACGTGCAACGAGGAGGCCAGGTCTCAGCGCAGCGATGGGAAAGGCTCGCAAGGGCTGGCGTTTTGCTGAGCTGGCTGCTCTCAGAGCTCCGTTTTCACTTCTCCTGCAAGTGGATGCGGTGGATTTATATGGGCAGCTCATCCCTCGGCACCCCTATAGCTGCCTGCATCGAGAAGCGGATGGGATCTCTTAGGGACAGCAAAAGAGAACCCCCCCCATGAAGGCAGGAGGACGAGAGCTGGGGCTTGGATAGTCCCTTGCTGCATTTCCCTAATGAAGGGCGGGGTGCAGCCCCATCCTGACCCCCCCCAAGCTCCTGGATCCATCTGACACAGGGAGCTGGAGCCTTTTGCGTGGTGCACGCCTGCACCCCAGCCTTCGCTGCAGGATCAGCCCTTCCTCAGATGTCTCCCTCCCCAGAGCCATGCCCAGCCCCGCAGGCTTCGCAGCACCTCTCCGGCGAGCCACAGCCCCCCGGGGAGCCGGCGCTGACACGAGCCAGATTTCGGAGCACGGCACAGGAGGCTGGCGAGGGCTCGCTTTGGCAGAGCAGCGAGGGGAACAGCTTGCGGCAGCCTCTCTCCCCCTCCGAGCGCCTGCTGGGGTGCGTTCCCTAACCTTTCCTGCCTCCGTTCCACTCCTGCGTTTCTCTCTCTCTCCTCTTTTTTTTTTCTTTTTTTTTTCCTTTTCCCCTAACTGTAAATGCGCCATAAAAATGGATCAAATTGCTTAAATCACTGTCATTAAATCAGTGTGAGTCCCCCCTCCGCCCCTGTGCTCGAAGCCTGGCAGAGAACATTTGTTCCAAAGGCTGAACAGCCGTCTTATTGCTCTGAAAGCATATTTGCTGCTTGATGGAAGGAGGAGAGGGGGAGAAAAACAGCCTGCAAGGGAAGGAGGAGGGGGAGTGAAACCACCGGGGGCTGTTTCTCCTTGGACACAGGGGGGAGAGGGGGCCGTATCCTGCAGGCTGAGTCCTCCCTTGTTCGGCCGTCTGTCACCAGTGGGTGATGGGGTGGCAGGGCTCAGGGGACTGGGGACACCCAAGGGGGTTGGCTTTGATGCTGGAGCAGGGGGGTTTTGTGCTGTAGAGGATGCTGGAGTGGGGTCGTGGGGATTGCGAAGGGCAGTGCCAACACAAACCCGATGACCAAGGGGGAGTTTGCCGGGGCTGGAGACGCCATCGTATGGCTCAGTCTGGTGCATGCACAGGAGAGAAATGTATTCCTGGTAAACAAGGCAGGTCAAGCTGGTGAACCTTTCCGAGCCCCTGGGTTGATTAATCCCTGCCGGTCCTGGCTAAAGAGCGGCTTTAGACCTGCTGGTGTTTGCACATCTGAATAAAAAGCTTTTGCAAACCCTCACCGTGGGCCCCGCTGGAGCCGGCAGCTTGGAAGAGCCAGGGAAAAGCAATTGGTCTGGAAATTCAGCTTATTTTTAGGGGCCTGGTTTGGCATGGGAGAGCAAGTCAGCGATGGAGGCAGAGACAAGGCTGACTTCAGGAGCTGCTGTGTGTTCCCACGCCGGCACTGGGCCGCACGGGGGAATGCAGAAATGCTTCTACCCAGGTGGTCTGGAAAATCCCTACAGAGAGAAACCCGGGCAGCAAAGGCGGAGGAGAGCTGGGAGCTGGAGGCGGATCAAAGGCCGGGGCTGGGGAAGGGGCTGCCGCAGGTGGCAGGAGCCGGCAGGACGAGCACGTCTCGAAGGCATCACCGAGCACATCTCAAAGGCACCATTACGCCAAGCCCTCCTGTGTTTTAGAGAGCTCCAGGCCAGAGTCTTGCAAAGCTGTTGCACTCACTAGCGGCTTTCTGGACTGGAGCTTTGTCCCCAGGAAGGTTTCCCAGAGGATGCACGTTCCCTCCCCATCCATCTTCCTCCACCCTGCTGGGCTGGGATGCCGCCTCCTGCCCCGGGAGCTGCCTGCGGGGCTTTTCCTGAGCAATAAGGATGGGACAAGACCAAAATATGACCCTGGGGATGCTATTTAATGGGGAGCTGCCCATGGACCATGGCAGGGCTGGTGGAGCAGAGCTGCCGTGGGTCGTAGTCTCCGGATGCTGCTCAAAAGCCCTAAGAAAAGCTGGAAGATTAGATGTGCTGGCACAGAGCCCCAGGCATGGGGCAGAGCCGGTGGGGACAGGCAGCCTTGCTCCTGCCCCTGCCCTGGATGCAGTAGCTAAAAGCCAACCGAGCCTAAATGCAAAACAGCTCAGGGGGCTGGAGAGCTGCCCGAATTTCTACAGCGCCAGATTAAAAACTCACCAGCTTGCAAAGGCTGCCCGGAGGCTGAGCTGGGGGGAGCTCAGCTTTCCCCAGGCACAGCACGCTCTGAGAGGGCCGGCATGGGGCTCAGCTTGCCCCCGGGTGCTGCTTCAGGGGAGCCAAGGTGGTCCTCCCCGTGCCCTTGAAGACCCCATACGTGGCAAGTGGGGAGCCCCCTGCCACGAGACGGGGGCTTGCTTTCAAGGGTCTGCCTTGGAAATGGGAGTGTGGAGAGGGCAATGCAGCCGTTCCCTCCTCGAGGGCTTTGCAGATTAATTATTCCCAGGGTAAGGAGCTGCTTAATGACCCTCCCCCTCCTCCCCTCTTCCCATGGGAAACTGCAGGGACAGCTTCTCCTTGTCCCTCGGGGGCGATGCATGTCAGTCTTAATCCCTGAGCATCCTGCTGCTTGCCAGGGACACTCAGAGCAGATCCTCAGCCCTGGTGCAAATCAGGAATAACTCCCTTAAAGGCAGTGGCTGTGACTTAGCGTCTCCCAACGGTGTGACGCACGAATGCTCCATGTGGGACCGTGCGGGAAAGTAGGGCTGATAGGAATAATCAGGTTTTGCTTAACTGTATTGAACTTTTGGGAGATGGGCAACCTCACCGTGTTCCTGGATTTTGGTCTTTACTTTGGTTTCTGAATGCCTGCGGGCAGCAGATCTGTCTTGCCAAAAGCGCTAATGGAAAAAAGAAAGGATATTAATTCAGGGAAAGCATTTTCAGACAGGGACTCATCTGTGTAACCATGATCAAGGTACTGCAGCCGTTCAGCTCAAAGCAGGAGCAGTGATTTTCTTTCTGGCTACATCCTGGACCACAAGGATGCTGAGGGACAAAGCTCATTTTGGGCCTCTCCCCTCTGTCCTGGTCTCATCCGTGCTCTTCCCAGACCAGCTTTCCATTGCACGGAGCTGTGTCCTGGCCAGGGCTGGGCAGAGCAACCTTGCCAGTTCTTACCCGGGGCTGCTTCAGACGGATGCTGTAGAGCTTCAGGGGCTCAATGACCTTCACATCCAGCCTCTCCACCTACAAGGAAAGGGGATGTTGGCCTGCCAGGTAGAAAGGCAGAGCAAGCATGAACAGGAGCAGGCCAACAGCCAGCATGGTTGGACCAGATCCAGACCTGGAGGTCTCCCAGCTGGTGATGCCAACCAGAGCATCTAAAAGACCCGTTTACCTCCAGGTACCATGTACCACGAGGAGGTACAGAGGAGAGGATGTGATTTCCCCCTTTTCCACACCAAAATGCTCTTAAGAAGCAGAGATGGGTCATCATCTCAGGCAAGGTCTGACCCTTGGCTTGATTTCTCCCCAGTGGGCTGAAGGACCCAGCCGGGCATCACATGAACAGACGTTTCTGCCCACAGATGGTGAGGGCAGGAGGGAGCACATCCCTCCCTGGCGAAGGCAGTGGGTAATGGCGCTGCAGAGTCCTCACAGCTCCCTTTATTGCGGGTGTGTGTTTATTGCTTCCTGATGGGAAGGCCCACATCTGGGACCTATTTGCTTAGGACCTTGTTAGGGGGTTGTGGTCTCGACCGCTCTTTACCTCGGCCTGCCTGTAATCCTGCACTTTGGCTAACTCCCCGGCCAAGCCCTTCGCGGCACGAGGCTCTCGGTGTCGGCGTAGCCTGCAAGCCGCTTCACCAGGAGGTCCACCACCTCGTTGTGCAGGTTGGCCACCTTCTGCGTGTAAGAAGCCATCAGGGTGCAGAACTGGCCAAGGACCTCTCTGTGTTGGCCACTGTCCTCTCCGTGTTGGCCACTGTCCTCTCCATGAACTTCACCCAGCTGTCCCTGGGGGACACAGATTGCAGGGGTGGCTGGGATTGCTAGCAACACTGGGCTGGGAATTTGAGCCATGATGTTCCTCAATGCAAGCAAGGAACCCTCTTTTGCTCAACGTCAGTGGCTGGGCTGCCATTCTCCTTGACCACTTGCTTCCCAAGCAGTGATGTCCATCTGTCAGATGGACCACTGAAGCTGTAAAGCCAAGAGTCCAGCTGGCCCACGCTTGGTGAGGCTGGCAGGAGTCGTACTTGTTCCTTGAGGCTCCCCATTGCTCCTGCCCTTCCCCAGTGCATGGTGCTGGTGGTCCTGGTGGGCTGTGGGTTGATGACTAGCAGGACTTTAAATTTCTCAGGTTCTGGAGCTCCAGTGAACTGCTGCTCCCCCCTCCCTGCTTTCAGTGACCCTCTGCCAAAAATAAAGCATTTGCAAGCCATGCCAGTGCTCTGGTGGGCTGTAGAGCCCTAAGCAATGCAAGGTCATGCCCACTTGCCTGGATGAGCTGGGAACCAGTGAGAGGAAGAAATTGGGATCAATAAGGGAGAAATGGGAAGAGCTGAAATGTAAGTGAAAGGTGAGGTAAAGCTGGGGGATGCTGAGATCAGGTCTGGGAGATGCTCTTGACTCCGGGCATGAGGGATGTTCTTGCAAGAGCAAGAAGATGCTGAGTGGCTCGGGTGCTGGTGGGAGGCAGTGCTTGAAGCTGTGATTTCTTGGGAACACCACCACAGCCAGACCCAACAGCTCTCCCCACCACAGCTACCTGCCCAGGTAGCAGGGTGATGGGGATGAAAAGGGCCCCTCTGCCGGGAGGAAGACCTGTAGGAGGAAGGAGCCTGCAGCCTGGTTTGTAGCTGCCTGGGAACCTCTTGGGCTCTAGTGCTTTTTCCTGATGAGGCCCCGCAAATCCCACAGCGAGATCTTGGCTCCAGTTGCACGGAACAACGTATGGATCCAATATAGCGCAAGTCGTCTTTGTCAGAGCAGCCTCCGAGCTCCAGCAGATGCAAAGTTTCTAGGAAATTGTGGTTTTTGCATGTCTTTAAACGCCGAATCCAAACAGGGTCTTTCTCCTCCACCTCTTGCTCTTGCTGGGAGGTAGAAGGACAGCAGGCTGCTTCTCTCTCCGCTTCCCTCCCTTGAAAGGGACACGGGGGGGGTGGTGTTTCCAGACACATTGCTTTCCTCGGGAGGGTGTGCTGCCACTTATGCTGGTGGGAGAAAAAAAAAATCTCACGTATTTGGGGAGCTAAGCCCTAGGACAGCTGTCGTGGCAGCCAGCTCCCAGCATCACTGCGCAGGTGCTGCCACTTATGCTGGTGGGAGAAAAAAAATATCTCACGTATTTGGGGAGCTAAGCCCTAGGACAGCTGTCGTGGCAGCCAGCTCCCAGCATCACTGCGCAGGTAGCCATGGACGGGCGTGATTGCTCTGCTCGTTTCCAATTAAAAGCTGATTTGCTACAGACCTCTCCTGACCTTCAGCCTGGCAGACTGCTGTTTTGCAGGGGAAAACAGCCCTGTCTTTCCACCTCCCTCCCTCCAAGCTCTTGTTTCTTTCCACCGTGCCCGGGATAACACCCTGTCTTGCTCTGTCATCATGTCTTTATCTTAACCCTACAGATTTTTTCCCTCCCTAGTGAGCTGGATGCTTTCTTAATGCTTATTGACAGGGTTTTACGAGCACAATGTAGGATCTGGGTGTAGGACACGCAGGAACCCAGGTCCTTGCTTCTGTCTCAGGGAAGGGAAAGCTATTTGGGGCATCTCCCTATAGGGTTGGCCCTGGGGGGTTCTCAGGGCTCAGCACAGCCCCGTGCACTGGTGGTGGGAAGTACCATGCACACACAAGACCCTCAGCTCGTCTAACTGGGACTCACAGATGTGCCCATCTCCAAATCCTATGGCTGATGCTGCTGCCAATGTTGCTGCCACATAACCCGGGTCCCAAGGGATTCCCCTTCCACGGGGGTCTTGCGGCATCTCCCATCCCCACTGCTCCCAAAACATCTCTCCTCCCCTTGTGCTTTGGAGATTTTGAGGCTGTCGCACGGCCAGGAGTCAGGAATTGCTGGGCAGGGTCTGGCTGCGAGTTCCCGGTGCTGAGCCTGGGGACCCGCAGGCAGGGCAGCTTCGGCCGGGCCCTCCGCCAGCGCTGTGACTGCAACGACAGCTTTGAATTTAGCAAGCTGCGGACTTTGCCTTCTGGTCACCAGCTTCTGAGTACCTCCTATTGATTTGTTTATGAGAGAGGAAGATACTGAGCTTGGAGCACGGGAAGGAGGAGAGAGTTACCTGTTGGGATGGAGAGATACTGCCTGGGCAGGGGGGGGAGCGGCGGACGGAGATGGGGGCGGGAGGCAGGGTGCCCCCCAGGGCCCTGAGGCTGAGGAGGTAGGTTGCAATCCCCTGGGGATGGAGATCTGATTTATTTCCTGTATGAGACCTGTACCCCAGCTCGGCTGAGTGTCTCTGCAAGCTCAGCCTGTGGCGGTGGCTGTAAGAAAAAGCCTTACGTGAGAGACAACAGAGACCTGGGACCAGAAAGGCTCTTTGCCAGCAAGGGGGATTGAACAACACCACCTTGCTGAGGCGGTGGCAGCCTGGCTGAGCACGGGCGCATTCAGTGCACATGTGATGGCAAGGGACAGCAAGGGTCCCTGCCAGCCGGGGTGCCAGGCCCCGGGGTGGGAGCTGGACTGTGCCCGCTTTCCCTGTCCCTGGACCAGCAGAGGGCAACAGTGACCTTTGCAACCAGCTGTCCCCAAAAAAACACCCTCCTTGCACGGGAGCTGCTTGGCTGTTTGCAGGGGACAGCAGGGGTCCGGTGGGTCCTACAGCAGTGGGTGGGTGCCCTGGTCCTTCCCTGTGAAACATGGGGCTTTCTCATCATCTGCTGTAAAGCCATGGGGTTCATGCTTGACCTGGCATGGTAACTGCATCCATGGGGTGACCATTCCCACCTTGGAGCCCATTGATGATCATCACCCCATCGATGGGCTGCAAGGTGGGGATCGTTACCCCATCATCAGGCTCCCAGGTGGGCTATATAACAGGGAGAGTGACTCTGTGCCCAAACCTTGGTCCTGAGTGGGGCTCCTCTGCTCCTGGCATGGCCTTGGAGGGTGATGGCATCACTGTTAGCAGGCTGCTGTGCTTCCTACACTGTGTGTCCTCCAGACAGATGTGATTTCAGGTAAGCCCCACTATAATACTCCTAAAAGAAGGTTGGATGCTGCCTTGAAGCCTGAGCTGCAGCTGTGCTGCCTTGTGAGGCTTGTGGGAGCCCACGTGGGCAGTGGGATGTGGAGGTGGTGGAGCAGGTCTTGCATTGATGATGGAGGAGGACTGGGCAGCAGGAGATGGTCAAGCCAGACCCATCTCAGCTGTATTGTAGAGGCTGAAGCAGAATGAGTGCCAAGGAACCCGAAACCCAGAGTGGCTGTGAACCAGTAACCCCAACTCTCAGTTGCCAACCCCTCTGCAATTAGCCTCCTGAACCAGCCAGCAGGCTGGAGTTGCAATTTTCCTAACGAAATGGCTCAGTACCTCAGCCGGCACGAAGGTCAAACCCAGAGTGGTCGTTAGCCGTCGCATCGACTTCCCATTAACGCCCCTGAGCTGCTGGGAGGGAGAGTCTGGCAGCCGCCGTCCCGCTACCCCTGGCCAGCCAGAGGGGTGGGCAGCGAGGGCAGGGGGGGACCCTTTGATCTTCCCACAGACGTGGGAGTCCAATCCATTTGCTGAAATGAATGGGAAATGGTTGAAAAGCTAAACCTCAAATTAGGTATTGACTATCTGCCGAGCCGGGCAGCGCTACCTGCTGTAAACTGAGTCGTGCTTCCCATCGCCGTGCACACGTGTGTGTGTGTGTGTGTGCACGGGGTGGCTGGACCCCTTGGCTGTGCCAAGGGGCTGCTGGCATCTCATCCCAAAGGGATGCTGGAGCCGGCTGGGCTGGGTATCAGGTTTTACCCTGCCCGCTGGACCCGCTTGCCGGGGAGCTGGAGCCCTGGGTGAGGCTGTGTGCTCCACGGCGAGACAGTTGGGCTGAAATCCTGCTGTCACGCTTCAGTTAATATTAAACCATTAAATGTGCTCAGCCCTTAATAGAGGGGCTGGTTGGAGCCTTAACCCTGCGCTTGCCAATCGTCTGCAGGGATGGCAGCCCTGGCCCTGGCTTATGCATCCTTATTGCCGAGGCATGTTTGCTCTGCAGGCAATTTTCATCTCTCTCTTTTAATTTTTTTTTTTTATCCCTCCCCCCCCGATATTCTCCTGCCTCCTTCCCAAGTCACAAATTCAAGGCCACCCCGCAAAAATATGTTTTTAAATGTCTATTCATTTGAAATCCTGTGATACTCGGCAAAAATGGTGTTTGAACAAACTCTAAATTGTACTTTAAAGAAAACACAGCTGTTTAATTACAGCCTGAATGCAAAGCAGCCTCCATCATGTGAGTGGTAAGAGCTGGGTGCTGACTGTGTGTTTGGCCTCTGATCCCCTTTAATCTCTGCAGTCAAAGGATTTTGGTTTGATTTCCTTTTATTTCCCCACCCAGCTTGGAATCTGCAACCAATTTGTTGTTGTTGTTTGGGAAATAAACCCCAGGGAAAAGGTCTGGATCCGGCGCAGCCGGGCTCGCACCGGCTCTGCCGTGCCGCCTCCTGGTTACCCCAGCGCCAAAAAAAAAAAAAATAAATCTGTTTTCCCTTTGCCCATCCTGCTCTGCTTTTTTTGGCCTGTCTCTCCCCCGCCCTGAAGGAGCCGATGACTTTTGCATCTGCTGCTGCATCTGTTTTACCCATCGGGTCCAAGCGTGGCGATAACTTCAGCTGGGAACGGGACCCCGCAGGCGAGCCAGGGCTGGCGGGGGGCGGGAGGGGGGAACTTCCTCCGAGAGTCCCTCACTCCAGGAGGAATTAAGTGCAAAGCAACTCGGGGATATGGGAGCAGCTGGGCATCCTGCCGGGGCTCAGACCCCTTCAGAGGTGATAAATCCAACCCGGGTTTTTAGACATTGAGGAGAGGATGAGAATGCTGGTTGCACTGAGCCGGGCTCCTGCCAGAGCATCGATTTTTTGGGGGGATGGGGAGCATTTGGTGAGGCTACCGGGCTGCTTGGCTCACAAGGATGCAGTGATGTTATTGCAGCCTGTGGCTTCAGGTTCATCCCTGGTACAAATCCATCGCTTCCAGGCTCGAGCTCTGCCTCCGCTGCAGCTCTTCCCCGAGGGGGATACAATAGCAGGTAGCAAAAAGGCAAATAAATCCCTGGCCCTGGATTAAAGCACAAAGCTCCCAGGCAAGCCCTGAGTTTGCTTTGCTGGTGGGGTGGCTGGGGGCTGTCCCGGAGCTGTGGTGGCAGGGGCTGGTGTGCCAGAGGTTTGCTGGCTGTGGACCAGGACCCCCAAAGCAGCAGGATGAGCTCCTGCTCAACCACCAGCCAGTTGCTTCCCTGAAGATGTGGTCAAGGTGTGAGGGCTGAGCCTTCCTGTGATGTCTGGACACACCGGTGGTTGGGGACAGTGGGTAATGTCCCCTCTGGCTGCTTTGGCTCCCCAGAGTGACCTTTTGCCACCGCATTTGGCTGGGCTCTCCTGTGGCACCATGCTTCAAGCAACGCAAGCCTTTCCCCGCACCTCTCCTTGTCCTGCTGAGCTTTACCCTGTGCCTCCAGCCTGGTGGGCTCCAGGCTGCTCCTGCC